>MCJB01045748.1:7621-47208 GCA_002018475.1 Nicotiana obtusifolia
TTTTTCCCCCCCCCCCCCCCAATGTTTTCTTTTTGTTCCATTTAATTGCTATTGAGGGCTCGCTAGAAACTTCTACAGACTTCTACCCCTTTTCTGATTTTTTTTTTTAACTCTTACGGGTCAAATTGACCCGGCCCAAATAACAAATTAAAAAAGTTTGACTTTTTTTTTTGGGCTTCAATTTTGGAAGCCCTGTTTTCACAGAGTCTTAATGACTCAAACCAAAACAACATCATTAACACAAGAACCCATTTTTAACCCGAAACAAACAAAATCAAAATGAAAATTATAGAAAGGGGTAGAAGATGAACGACATGTTTAAACAAGCAATTAAATGAAGAATAAACCTGAAAATCTAAAAAAAAAAAAATGAGAAGGACAGTACCTCAACTTGAACATGTAAAACTTCGATTTTTAAGTAAAATTGACTTTAACCGTGTGTTCTTGTTAAGAACACACGGCTAAAGTCCATTTACACTCAAATCGGCTCCCAAAATTTTGATTTTGAATTTTATGGTTTCTGATTTTTATCTTTAAAATCGGAATGATTTTGGTTGAAACAAAGTGTAGTTTTGGAGTGAGAAGGGGTTGATCGTTGTTGTATGTGATTTGGATGATTTTTGGGGGGTGATTTGAAGGTGAGACGCCATGGCTGTTCGACTGAAAGGCGGCTAGGGTTTGGGAGTTGCAGGGGTCGTTTAGGACGGAGGAAATGAGGGTAGTGGGAGGGGGGGGGGATGTTCGGACACTTATATAGTCCCAGGAAATTAGTTCTGAGCCGTTAGATCTGTTGAGATCAACGGCTCATATAACACAATTACTAAACGGGGTCGTTTTGGTCTTAACGGGGGAAAGGGTTTGGGTTGCCCGATTATTTTCCAATTGGGCTCATTTTTTAGTTTAAACATTTGGCCCAGTCCGGTTATTCCTCTTTTTTGTTTTATTTTTCTTAATTTTTTTTATTGTTTATTTTTTAATTTCTCTTTTAATTTTTATGACTAGAAGACTTAGTAATTAAAATCCTAATTTACCTAAATGTGAAATTAAGCTAAGATAACTATTTATAAAAGTTAAAATAAAGAAGATTCTAAGAATTAAATATTAAAATTAAGAAGAGTGTAAAATGAACTCTTTTTTTTTTATGATTTTTAATTTTATAAAACTAACAACTATTAATTCAATCCTATCAATGCATGCTATTTTTGGGTATTTTCATGAGTTAATTACTTAAGAAATTAAACAAACAAGAAATATAAATAATTAAAAATTCTAATACATTCCTAAACAAGGCTAATTAATTAATTAAAAACTATTTTTATTTTATTTATAGGAGTATTCCATGTTGAAACAAAGAGAAGAGTGAAAGCCTAAAATAAAACAAAAAAGAGAGGAATAACTTAGGCCAGTAATTATCCATGTTAGGCCCAAATCCTACGTTAAAGCCCAGACCAAAACATCAATGGGCTGTTAGCATCTCCATTTGAATTGGACCTAGATCTGCTATGTAGCACAGTATGTAAATGGATGAAACTTTGTCCACAATTTATTACCAATTGCCTAATTATTGTTGTAGACAGCTTTGATGAGAAAAGAAGACAAAGAAGTAGCCTTTCTTTGACTTTTAGGCCCGTTGAGTTGAGCCAATGGAAAATGCTAAGAGGTCTTTTGACTACCAGGATAAGAATATTAATCCCGATATAAAATTTAGTATTATAGTTATTTCATGTTCGGTTGTGAGTATTAGCTAATACCGGTATAAATTTTATACCAAAATGGTGGTACTAATTATCCCATATAGGAGGTAAAATTAATTGTTGACACTATCTTTCTGGCCTATTTGTTGATATTACTTGTTTCCACTATTATTCTCTCTTTCTTGAGCTGAGAGTCTATTCGAAACAGTCTCTCTACCTTTCCGAGGTAGGGGTAAGGTTTGCGTATATACTATCCTCCCCAGACCTCACTTGTGGGATTCAACTAGGTTGTTATTGCTGTTGAGATAAAATTGATAATCCCATGAAATATCCCAAAACTCTAATCCCATGAGATATCCTAGAACTGAACCAGACGACCCCTAAAAGGTCATGAGTCAGGGAACCACACACTTTGAGATGGTATCAATGTCATGTCCTAGAAAACTACAAAATTTTGGCCCAAATCGTATGTTAGCCCAGGCTGAAATATCAATGGACTGTTAGCATCTCCATTTGAACTGGACTTAGATTTGCGTGGAGCCCAATATGTAAATAGGCAAAACTGTGTGCACACATTAATGGGATCTTTACACAAATAGTCAGTAATTTTTATTGTTTACTTTTCTTAACTATATACATATTTTATATATTAATTAAATATATATTATACCTCTACTAGCTATTTTTAATTTAAATGGTTGCGTGAGCGACTATTTGAATAAATTCTTCCACTTTAATACCAATTTGGCCTTGGTTTACTATGGATAGCTTTAATGAGAAAGAAAGGCAAAAGACGGGGAAGTGACGCAGTAGGCCTCTCGGCCAAAAATGTTAACAGTTCATAGCAGGTATACATAAATTATACACGAATTATATATATTTAGATATACATATATTATATATCTATTAATAATTTTTTTGAATGGATGACTATTTAAATTATTTTTTTTATATTAAAAAGGAATAATTGGCCTTTTTGACTTTTAGGCCCAATGAGTTGAGCCAATGGAAAACGCTAAGGGGTCGTTTGGTAGAATGCATTAGGTAAAATAATGCATGCATTAACTTTGTGTATTAATAATATTTTATTTGGTACACTTATTAAGCATATGCATTAGTTATGCAATCATTAGTTATACATCCTATTTGATATTATCTATGCATTACTAATGCATAAGAAACCATGGTATTAACAATGCAATGAGTTTTAATGCATGCATTGACTTAGTTAAAGACGAAATTGTCCTTCTAAATTTATGCTTGATTAAAATAATCTATTATATTAATGCAAATTTGAAATAATCCAAGAAAGTGAGAAATAAAATTATATCCCTAGTAATAAATAAATATTAAGCATATTTTTTTAATAAATAAATATTAAGTTGCATACTACAATATAGGTAGATAAATCAAGTAATTTTTTAAAGCTTCATATAAAGACATTCCACGACATATGTTTATTTTAAGAAGATAACATGATGGACCGGTTATGAGGGTATTTTTATAAACAAATAATTATTTCAGAAATTATGCAATACTTTAATACATCAAACCAAACAAGAAATAAGAAATATGTCAGACATAAAACTAATATTATCATTATTAATATACCCTATTAAACATTATTCTTATACACTCTACCAAGCAACCCCTAAAAGGTCATGAACCACACACTAGGGATGTTCTCATTGTTATGTGTTAACAAAATTACAAAAAATTGATGTCTCAGTCATATCTATAACTGCGTGGTTGATGCACGATCTTGCATTTTCCCACCACGTGGCACATAATGACAGGTTGGAATCATTTACTTTGGCGTTGGAGAATAGTCGCTGTGTCTATGTACCACAAACACAAATTTCCTTCTACACGATTTCCTCCAAATTATCTCCTCCCACATCTTTATATTTCTTCTCCTTAATATCACACAAATATTTATGTATAAATTATTGGAGTTTGGAGAAAAAATTTCATTTGTGCCCCTTCCATATTATCAAATTTTCCTTAGTTATGAAAGTTATCTAGCATTTACCCTCTCCTTGTATTGAAGGAAAATGTCAATAAAATTTGTTTTGGAATTAATGATAAATCTTAAAAATTGAATCACAATTTTAATCGTGCAAATGATTAAGCAAGCATTTGAACATAAATTGATTGAAACTTAAAAAGAGAATTTTTGAAGTTGCGTTAAAAAATAATTATTAAAAATTGAGGTTGTGTTGGGCGTGCATTTTAATTGAAAAAATATTAAAATTTTGTGAGTGAATTGTTTTTCATATTTTGTCAAAAATTAAATAAATTTCATAAACAAATAATATTATCGATTATTCAGTTCACGTGAATAATCTTCACACGATAAATCCTTTTTTCAATCTCACAATAGTATCAAGAAAGAATATTACTTCATAAAATAAAAAAGGAAAAAAGGGAATAAATAATTCAAGGAGGAAAAGTTTATTTTTCTTTAAATTTCTCACCACAAATCTTTTATTCTTCCTTCTTCTTCATCCTCATGGGCTGATAAGAGGAAAGTGGTTTCACAGTGAAGATAGAGACTCTCTTCCATTTTCTCACAGAATTATAGGAGGGATAACCTCATTCACCCTCAAAACCACTTTACTTCTCATCATACCCTTTAATCACGTCTTTATTTACAACCCTAAACTTATTCAAACTCCAAGTTTTACCCAGAAAATTTTCAAGAATGGACCTTGCTACCACTTTCCTCTCTGGCAGAGCCAATCTTCTTTGCCCACGTGTCCTATCAATACCATCTTCTAATACCTCTGTGAAAACTACTATTGGTACTGTTTTCAATAACCCCAGAAGAAAAAACCTTAGAATTTCATCAAAGTTACAAGCCGTAGCAGTTGAAACTGCTGAAACAGAGGTAAAAGATGATATAGAGTCATTATTTTCTAATAATTCAAATGAGGAAATTGATTACAGGAGGAGTAACAAGCAAACAACTAGTGGGGCTTCAAGTATTTCATCTGGGGTTAGGCTAGAAAATGTTAGTAAAAGCTATAAAGGTGTTACTGTATTAAAAGATGTGAGTTGGGAGGTGAAAAAGGGTGAAAAGGTAGGTTTAGTAGGTGTAAATGGTGCAGGAAAAACAACCCAATTGAGGATTATATCTGGTTTAGAGGAACCTGATTCAGGGAATGTGATTAAGGCAAAAAATAATATGAAGATTTCATTTTTAAGCCAAGAATTTGAGGTTGAGTCAACAAGAACTGTTAAAGAAGAGTTTATGAGTGCCTTTAAAGAGGAAATGGAAGTTGCTGAGAGACTTGAGAAAGTTCAGAAGGCAATTGAGAAATCTGTTGATGATTTAGAGTTGATGGGGAGGTTATTGGATGAGTTTGATTTGCTGCAAAGGAGGGCACAAGCTGTGGATTTGGATGTTGTGGATGTGAAAATTAACAAAATGATGCCCGAGTTAGGATTTGCTCCTGAGGATGCTGATAGGCTTGTGGCTTCATTTAGCAGTGGCTGGCAAATGAGGATGTCTTTAGGGAAGATCTTGCTGCAGGTATGAGATGTTAGATTTATTTTCCTGAATTTTTTGTTTAATGTGTGGTTAATTACTGTTGAGCAAGTTATTCATGTGGATATAATACTTCACTTTATGTTTTGTGCATGTATTGCTTGGAATTGTAATGCTTTAATTTTTGGCTTTACTCTCCTTTAACACACCAACTATGGTGATATATTGGGGTTACATGTTAATGAGTCAAAGAGAAGGGGAACTGTGGCGCAACTGTAAATGTTGCCGCCGCGTGACCAGGAGGTCAGGGGTTCAAGCCGTGGCAACTACCTCTTGCAGAAATATAAGATAAGGCTGCACACATAAGATATGATGTGATCGAGCCTTTTACCAGAGCCCGCGCATAGCGGTAGCTTAGTGCACAGGGCTGCCATATTAATGAGTCAAAGAGCTTGTTGAGCCTCTATTAGCAATAGGGTGTGCTGAATGATCTACTCTAGATTTTGAGTAATTTGCTTCCGAGTTCCGAACATGACTACTACGACTCAATTCCAAACAAGTTGGGGGCGACTATATGAATCTTCACTTACCATGTTCCCCGTTTAAATTAGTCTCAAGCCAACATTATATCAAATAAAACTAAAGTGAAAAGTACTAGAGATTTTCTTTTTTTTACTGGCATACGAATCTCTAATAAGGCTAGAGTAATTTGCCTCCTAAGAAGGAATATTGCTATGCAAAGCTATGTTGCTCGGAGTCGGATCCTCCGAAAGAAATGCATTTTTTAAGGATTCGACACGGGTGCGGCGACAATTCTGGAGGATCTGAGCAACATAGCTTCAAACCACATATCACTTATCCCATGATATATCTTTGGTTGATGGGTCTTAGACTTGGCAAATGTATGTGTAATTATTATTTTTGCTTGGGGAGTAACATGTTTGATTTTTGCAGGACCCAGACTTGTTACTACTGGATGAACCAACCAATCATCTTGACCTTGATACGATTGAGTGGCTTGAGGGTTATCTTAATAAGCAGGAAGTTCCAATGGTCATTATATCTCATGACCGAGCTTTCCTTGACCAGTTGTGTACAAAAATTGTGGAGACTGATATGGGTGTATCTAGGACATATGAAGGAAATTACTCGGATTTTATTATTTCAAGGGCTGAATGGATTGAAACACAGAATGCTGCATGGGAAAAACAACAGAAGGAAATTGAGCAAACGAGAGGTTTGATAAGTAGGTTAAGTGCAGGAGCAAACTCAGGTCGTGCATCTACTGCTGAAAAGGTAACTAAAGATGTCTCCATTATTGAACTGTCAATGCAATATGTTTACTTTCCACAGGAATGCACTGTTTTTTTGTGTATGTGTGTCTGTGTTATGCATATTTGTTAAAAGCTATGTTGTACCTTTTATTTCAGATTTTGATTACTGATGTCATCCTCCTTGTGTTTTTTTGGTGATAACAGAAGCTGGAAAAACTTCAGGACCAGGAGCAAGTTGATAAGCCATTCATTAGGAAACAAATGAAGATTAGGTTCCCTGAACGTGAAAGAAGTGGAAGAACAGTTGTGAATGTTAAAAATCTGGAATTTGCCTATGAGGATAAGGTAACATAAAACATTGACATTGAGATTTTAATTTATTTCTTGTTTTGGGGACATGTTGATTACAATTAGTTAGCATTGTGTCTGATATTTCTGGGTTGGCTGTTATCTTACATTTCATTTTTACTGACAGGTCCTTTTCAAGAATGCAAATTTGACAATTGAGAGAGGAGAGAAAATTGCTATCATTGGTCCTAATGGTTGTGGAAAGAGCACTTTTCTTAAACTGATTATGGGTTCACTGAAACCAACACGAGGTGAAGTTGTGCTTGGGGAGCACAATGTATTACCAAATTACTTTGAGCAGAATCAGGTGTGTCACCTTTGTAATCTTCTTTGGATATTTGGTGGTGTTTTTACCCTGTTGTCCATGTGATAATGTGACCAAATTGATGTTAATCTGTGTTCATTTTTCTTTCGTTAAGGCTGAGGCACTCAATTTGGAAAAAACTGTTCTTGAAACTGTAGCAGAAGCTGCTGATGACTGGAGACTAGATGATATAAAAGGACTCCTTGGACGCTGTAATTTTAAAGCTGACATGCTTGATAGGAAGGTTTCCTTTTTGAGCGGTGGTGAGAAGGTAAGACGATATAAGCAGCTTTTTGTATCTTCTCTGCGTAGTGGTGACAGGGAGAGATAGTGTTTCTCTTTTGTTTGTTTGTGTTTTTTCTTGGTTATTTGATCTTTATCCTTTGACTGGAATAATTACTTTGTCTAGTGCTCCTTTCTCAAATTCAAAGCCATATGATCATTACCCTTTCGCAAATTACCATTTAAATCTATAAACTTTTTTTAAACCGCTTTAGCTGCAAACAGGACTTGGCATCAATAGAGGCAATATCTGTTGTTGCTAATTTAGCTTAATGAAAATGTCTAGTACTTACCTTTCTTACCTATGAGCCATCTTGCTCTAGTATTTTTATGATGCTATATGGTGGTGGCTCGTTGGTGAATGTATATCATTAGTATGATTTGAGACGTTAATAGGTTTCTATTGGCTGCACTGCTGCATGTGATCAAACTTTCAAGCTCATTTTGGTTTTGTGAGCTTTAGTTTGAAATGTACAATTGTGGTGTTTCTGTCTTAACTTCCAAGATTATCTTTAACTTTTGACCGACAGCCTTGATGTGGGGAAGAAAAGTCATCTTTTCATTTTTTGAGGCTTCCGAATAAGAATCTTAACTGATAATTTATCCAGGTGTCTGATAGGAGTGTATTTATTGTGGCATTTCACCATCTAGCAGTACCAATTTTAACTTTCATTGACGGAGAATATTTATTTGTACTAAATTGATCTATAAATTTTGTCTTAACTGT
Organism: Nicotiana obtusifolia; assembly: GCA_002018475.1. Lineage (NCBI taxonomy): Eukaryota > Viridiplantae > Streptophyta > Magnoliopsida > Solanales > Solanaceae > Nicotiana > Nicotiana obtusifolia. Next base: position 15,741 of record MCJB01045748.1, read on the forward strand.
GATGGCCTTATTTCTTGATATCTTACTCAGTTATCCTCTTCTTAAGGCTGACTACTACTCCTTTTGTGCCTGTCTGGGGTTATTCTCTTGTTCTTGTTTTGAACTTATGCGTCAACCTTGTTTGTTTAGGCACGTCTAGCCTTCTGTAAGTTCATGGTGACCCCTTCGACTTTGCTTGTACTGGATGAGCCTACCAATCATTTGGATATACCGACAAAAGAGATGCTTGAGGTACACTTCTCTTCTCATCAGTCCCTACATATTTCATGTTACCTTATACATACATGTATATTTGCATGAAACTTATTGACGTTCAATTTTCTTTCCAATCTGTCTGTAGGAGGCTATTACGGAGTATAAAGGCACCGTGATAACTGTTTCGCACGATCGGTACTTCATAAAACAGATAGTTAACAGAGTGTTGGAAGTAAAAGATGGCACTTTACATGATTATGAAGGAGATTACGATGTAAGTTTCTAAGTCACTCTCTGGCCCTGCATCTTCTGGCAATTAGCCTATTTCGCCAGTATTAAGTTTGTGATTGAATGTTTTCAAAATATTGATTAATACATCAGTAAAATAGTCACATGCAACACACTTAAATTGTTTGCTTTCAAATTGTGTCTCCTTGAGTTGCAACACCAAATATTGATTTTTTCAAACAGAATGATTATCTTTGCTTTTACGTTTACTTTGGCGGAAATGTATTCTTGGGTCTGATTGTGAAACAAAAAGTCACCAGTAATTAGCAGTAATTCTAAAATTTTATTACTTTTCCGTGGTTTCTTGTTCTCTTTCTCGAGTAAATGAACATTTACCTGTTGTGCACAGTATTATTTGGAGAAAAACCTTGAAGCAAGGGAAAGAGAGCTTGAACGAGAGGCAGAGATTGAGGACAAGTCTCCAAAAGCTAAAGCCAAATCCAAGATGTCAAAGGTAACATTTGCCCTGTCCTAGATCACACAACACAACAGCACGGATTCATACACATCCGGGGTGCTTAATTCCCTTAATGTTCTGCCCAATTGATGAATTGGTAATTATCGGTAGCATGCTCTGAAATTAGCCTTGGCGTAACTGGTAAAGTTGTTGCCATATGACCAGGAGGTCACGGGTTCGAGCCGTGGAAACAGCCTCTTGCAGAAATGCAGGGTAAAACTGCGTACAATAGATCCTTGTGATCCGGCCTTTCCCGGACCCCGCGCATAGCAGGAGCACAATGCACCGGGCTGCCATTTATGCTCTGAAATTGACTTGTGTTGTCTTGACTGGCAGGCGGAAAGGGAAGCTCGGAAGAAACAGAAAATGCTGGCATTCCAAGCAGCAAAACAGAAGTCAAAGAAATCAAAGAACTCCAAAAGATGGAACTGAAATGGCTTTTTTAGACGCTCCCATTCAGCTCCTGTGCTCTTTCCTTTGATACAAAGCTCTAGTGAGCTACATTATCTTTCCTACTGTATATATAGCAAATAGATAATTATATACTACTAGTTGATTCAGGATGTTCTTGAAACAAGAAAAGCAGGCTGTAATCTTCACGAAGTTATTGAAAATTTTAGATCAAGCAGTCTAATTCACCGTCTCATCGTACTGGAAAATCAGATCAGAAGTATTGTAGTTAATTTCCTCGCTTTTGTGGAAGTTAATACTATTGAAAGGATAAACATAGTACCTCCGTTCTATTATGACTATTATTTTCTTGTTATTGTAGCATCTTGGAAAATTTTGAAATATTTAAAGCCCATTAAGTAGTTCGATGTGTACTTGGATATGGTAATAAATGTACACAGTATAGAAGTGATTTAAGGTCTAGGAGAGCCCTAAAACCAAATTCAGCTGGAAACTATACGATGGATTAAAGTTTTAAATGAGGCCTAGCTTCAAACAAGTACAGTTCCCTAGATATAAAGAGTCATGATGTGATTCATATATTAAATTAAAAATCTCGATCTTAAATCCAACAGTTCAAATCGTTTGTCATTTGAGCTTTTGTACACAAAGTTATGACCTTTTCGTCGAAGAATAAAGACGCGCGCCATAGTGCGAAATTGACCTCTAGGACTTGCCAGTGACTGCAAGTTTAGCGCTAGAGACGGGATTTTTGAACTCCAAACATGGTCAAGGAGCTAGGGTGCGACGCTAATGGAATTTTTTTTTTCAACCTCAAAGTTCTTCCCAAACATTAACGTGAGTATTGATGTATTTGGGGTTATATAAACAACAATAACAAGAATCCTATCCTACAAATCGCATGAGTTGTCTAGAAACTCTAAAAATCCCAAGAATTCTTAAAAGAAGAGACTTTCAAATTTTGACTTCAAGAGGTAGTCTCACTACTCAATCTTCATAAACTGTGTTGCAGTAGAAATCATGATTTAATTGAGATTTTAGATGAACCCTATGAAGTGGGACTTGTGAATGCGATTGAGTAGAGGTTGATGAATATTGACTTAAAGATGAAAATTGAGCTATGTAGTAGTCTTAATAGTCTCAATAAGGTATTACACACCACAAATTGGAAAGATAAAGTCGAGCGACCATGTTAACGAGAATTTGAGATTTTGATTGGCCTTGAGCCTAAGTATAAAACACTCGATTTATATGAATTATGCAATTGTAAGTTGATATTGATGAATACACATTGTATTGTGTAGTTGATAGCATAGTGCCGAATTGGAGCATGCGTTGGATATGAGAATGTTGACTTTCAAAGAAGGAAAATGTCACGATTTGAAATCCCAACCTCGGGATCGTGATGGCGCCTAACATCCACTTGTTAGGCAAGCAGATATGAAGTAATTAATTAATCTTTAACAGTTAAAAACATTATAACAATATTCAACAAGAAATAAAAGCCATCCCAGAAATCTAGAATCACGAGTACACGAGCAACTAGAAGTCTACAAACAGAGTCTGAAATAAACAGAACTGTTCGAAAGGGGTAAATAGTAAAAGTGAAAAATGGAAGGGGACTTCAAGGTCTGCGAACACCAACAGATCTACCTCGAGTCTCCTGTGTGAAGATGATCTGAGCTGACGCACCTCAAGCACCGCTTGAACCAATATCAGTATCTGCACAAGAAGTGCGAAAATGTAGTATGAGTACAACCGACCCAATGTACTCCGTAAGTGTCGAGCCTAACCTCGAGGAGGTAGTGACGAGACTATGACAAGACACGTACGTAATAAAACCTATACAAGTATATATAAAGCAGTGACATAATAATAAAATGATAATTACTAACTGGGAGGGGACATGCAATGAGGAGATACAATAGATACGGCAAATATGAAGACACTAAGTAACCAAGTAAATCACCAAAATCGAAATCAGTTAAAATCAATGATATGAAAATGGTACGGCATCACCCTTCTTGCTTTTATTCTCGTTCTCACCATGTAATAATATGAATAAAATGGCACAGCATCACTCTTCGTGCTTTTACTCTCGGCCTCACCATGCAATAATATAAATCCGAACAATAAACAATGCGAGAAATGATTTAACTTCAAATTATGGTTCCAAGATATCAAACATCAACTTCCAAAATATTTCACATCTTCAAAATAAGCAATAAATACGAAAAGGATGATTAAAGAAGTATTAATCTAACCTACGCATGGATAACACAATTAACGAGACAATATAATACAAAGAAACAAGTTTCACCCGTATGCTTTAACCCAATGACAACGCATAAGTACTCGCCACTTCACATATACGTTGTTCCCACACATAAAACACGTAGCAAATAGACCAACAAGTCCTAATCCCTAAAGTCAAGGTTAACCACGATACTTACCTCGATCCCCAATCAAAGAAATCAATCAACCATGACTTTGCCTTTTGAACAAGGCTCCAAACCAACCAAATATAGCAAATTACCGATCAAATGGTTCAAAATAAGCTTTAGAAACTACTCATCAATGAAAATGTCCAATTTTGATCATTTTTGGAAAAGTCAACAAAAGTCAACTCTGAGCATGCTTCATCAAAACCCGAGGTTCGGGCCAAAACACGATTACCCATTCGCCCTCAATCCTGGTTATGTATTTTGTTTCGAAATCCTACCTTAATTTGAGGTCTAAATCTCAATTTTACAAAATTTTTAATTTCTACCAAAATCCCTAATGTCTACCATGGAAATCCTATATTTGATGTTGAAAACACATGAAATGTAATGGGTAATTGAAAAGAAATGGATTAAAGTTGTTACCAATGATTTTGGGAAGAAAATTCTCTTTGAAAATCGCCTCTAGAGTACTTAGGGTTGAGAAATGGTGTAAATTGAGCTAAGTCCCGATTTTTTTCCTCTTTTACCCAGCTGCAGATGTCGCAATTTTGATGTCTTGTTCGCAATTACGAACATGGCAAATGCGAGACAAGGGTCGCAAATGCGAACCCTGTCACAGAAACCCAAGAGTTGCAATAGCGACAAAAGGTTTGCAATTGCGAACATACCTACCTTTGCAAATGTGAAGATAACTCAAGAAGACACACACTCTGAGATTGCAAATGCGACCTCTGAAAGTTTGTAAATCTGAACATTTCCCTCGCAATTACGAGATCTACCCAACCCAGCCCACGCTCGCAAATACGAACAATTGTTCGCAAAAGCGAGGCTCGCACTTGCGAGCCAGACCTCACAAATGCGAGATCTGTATCAGAACACCAGATCTGGCATTGCACCAGCAGTTCAAGTCACCCAAAACTCTTTCGAAACACGTTCGAAATTCATCCGAGCTCCTCGGGCTCCAAACCAAACATGCACACAAGTGTAATAACATCATACGAACTCGCTCGCACGATCAAAATACCAAAATAACACCTAGAACTACGAATTGGATATCAAAATACATGAAATTTATAAAAAAAAAAAAAAAAAAAAACTCAAGAACTTCCAAATTCACAACCGAGCGTCCGAATCCTAATAAGTCAACTCCATTTTGTACTAAATTTCAAAGACAAGTTTTAATTAGTAAAATGAACCTATACCAAGTTCCGGAACCAAAATTCGAACCCTGTAGCGATAAAATCAACATACAGTCAAACTTCAAAATTCTTTAAACCTTCAATTTACTAGTTTTCAATAAATCACGTTAAATCAAGTTAGGGACTTCCGAATTCAATTTCGGGCATACGCCTAAGTCCAAAATTATAATACGAGCCACCAGGATCGTCAAAATTCCTATCTGGGTCCGTTTACATAAAATGTTGACCGTAGTCAACTCAATTCTTTTTTAAAGCTAAAATTCATATTTTGTTCAATTTTTCACATAAACACTTTTCAGAAAAAGACACAGACTGCGCACGCAAATCAAGAATCACTAAATGGAGCTAATCGAGATCTCAAAACACGAGAATTAAGGCTAAAATCAAAATGACCTATCGGGTCATCAGATTCTCCACCTCTAAAACAAACGTTCGTCCTCGAACGGACATAGAAAGGTACTTGGACTGGTGAAAAGGTGTGGATATCTACTCCGCATATCGCACTCAGTCTCCCACATGACTGACGCGATTGGCTGACCTCTTCGTTGCACTCTAACAGAAGGATAACTCTTAGACCTCAACTTTCGGACCTGCCGTGTTAGAATGGCCACCGACTCCTCATCGTAAGTCAAATCCTTGTCCAGTTGGACTGACCTGAAATCTAATACATGGGACGGATCACCGTGATACTTCCGGAGCATGAAAATATGGAACACCGGGTGAACTGCTGATACGCTAGGTGGCAATGCAAGCTTGTAGGCCACGTCACCAACTCTCTTTAGGATCTCAAAGGGTCCGATATGGCACAACTTACCCTTCTTCCTGAACTTCATCACACCCTTCATGGATGAAACCCGAAGAAAAACCCTCTCTCCAACCATCAATGCAACATCACGAACTCTCCAATCGGCATAAGTCTTCTGCCTAGACTGTGCCATACGAAGTCGATCCTGAATCATCTTGACCTTTTCCAAGGCATCTTGAACCAAATTGGTACCCAACAACCAATCCTCTCCCCTCTCAAACCAACCAACTGGAGAATGACACCGCTTCCCATATAATTCCTCATAAGGAGCCATCTGAATACTCGATTGGTAGCTGTTGTTGTAGGCAAACTCCGCAAGCGGCAAGAACTGATCCCAAGAACCCCGAAATTCATAACACAAGCGCGAAACATATCCTCCAATATCTGAATGGTGCACTCGGACTGTCAGTCTGTTTGGGGGTTAAATGTTGTACTCAACTCAACTCGTGTGCCTAACTCGCACTATACGGCCCTCCCGAAGTGCGATGTGAATTGCGTGCCCCGATCAGAAATAATGGAGACCGGCACACTGTAAAGACTAACAATCTCGCGAATATAGATCTCAGACAACCGCTCTAAAAAATAGATAGCTGCCACTAGAATGAAATATGCTGACTTGCTCAACATGTCCACAATGACCCATATCGCATCGAATTTCTTTGAAGTCCGTGGGACCCCAACAACGAAATCCATGGTAATATGCTCCCACTTCCACTCGGGAATCTCAAGTCTCTGAAGCAAACCGCTTGGCCTCTCATGCTCATACTTCACCTGCTGGAGATTCAAACAGCGAGCCACGTAGGCAACTATATATTTCTTCATTCTTCTCTACTAATAATGCTGCCTCAAATCCTGATACATCTTGGTGGCACCCTAATGAATAGAATACCGCGAACTGTGGGCCTCCTCAAGAATTAACTCATGAAGCCCATCCACATTGGGCACACAAATTGGGCCCTGCATCCCCAAAACCCCATCATCTCCAATGGAAACCTACTTGGCATCATCGTGCTGCACCGTATCCTTAAGGACAAGGAAATAGGGTCATCATACTGACGCTTTCTGATGCGGTCATACAAAGAAGACCAAGAGACCATGCAAGCAAGAACCCGAATAGGCTCCGAAACATCTAACCTCACCAAATTGATCAGCCAAGGTCTGAGCATCTGATGCTAGTGGTCTCTCACCAACTGGAATATATGCAAGGCTGCCCATACTCACAACCTTTCTACTCAAGGCATCGGCCACCACATTGGCCTTTCTGGGATGATACAAAATGGTAATATCATAGTCGTTCAATAGATCTAACCACCTCAAGTTGAGATCCTTTTGCTTAAGCAAGTACTGTAGACTCCGATGATTTGTGAATACCTCACACGACACACCGTAGATGTCATGCCTCCAAATCTTCAATGCATGAACAATAGCTGCTAACTCTTAGTCATGAACATGGTAGTTCTTCTCATGAACCTTTAACTGCCGAGATGCGTATGCAATCACCCTGTTGTCCTGCATCAATACTGCACCAACTCCAACACGTGGTGCATCACAATACACAATGTAGGATCCTGAACTTGTGGGCAACACCAACATTGGGGCGATAGTCAAAGCAGTCTTGAGCTTTTGAAATCTCAACTCACACTCATCAGACCACCTGAACAGGGCACCCTTTTTGGTCAATCTAGTCAATGGGGATGCAATGGATGAAACCCCTCCACGAATAGGCGATAATAACCCGCCAAACCCAGGAAGCTCCGAATCTCTATAGCTGAAGTAGGTCTAAGCCAGTTCTAAACTACCTCAATCTTCTTAGGATCCACTTTAATGCCCTCGACAGATACAACATGCCCCCAAAAAGGCAACCGAGTCCAACCAAAACTCACACTTTAAAAACTTGGCATATAGCTGACTATCTCTCAGAGTTCTAAGTACAACCCGAAGATGCTGCTCTTGCTTCTCTCGACTGTAGGAGTAGATCAAAATATCATCAATGAAAGACGTTAAAAAAAGAATCTAAATAGGGCTTGAATACCAGATTAATCAAATCCATAAATGCTGTTGGGGCATTTTGTCAAACCAAATGACATCACTAGGAAATCATAATGCCTATACTGAGTCCGAAAGGCTGTCTTAGGGACATCCAAGGCCCTAATTTTCAACTGATGGTAGCCAGATCTCAAATCAATCTTCAAAAACACTTTAGCACCCTGAAGATGATCAAATAAGTCATCAATCCTCGGCAAGAAATAATTGTTCCTGATAGTGACTTTGTTCAACTGCCAATAATATGTACACATTCTCATCGAACCATCCTTTTTCTTCACAAATAACACTGGTGTACCCCAGGTTGATACACTAGGTCTAATGAATCCCTTATCAAGCAAATCTTGCAACTGCGCATTCAGTTCGTTTAACTCAGGTAAGGCCATATAGTATGATGGGATAGGGCTGAGTGTCTGGAGCAAAGTCAATTTGGTATTCCCGATAGATTTGTAGGAAACACCTCTAGAAACTTACTCACAACTGGTACTGAATCCATGGAAGGAACCTCCACACTGAATCACAGATATAGGCCAAATAAGCTAGACATCCCTTCTCGACCATACGCCGAGCCTTCACATAAGAAATAACCATGTTGGTAGAATGGCTAAAAGTCCCTCTCCACTCTAATTGAGGCAACCCCGGCATGGATAAGGTCACCGTCTTGTCGTGACAGTCCAATATAGCATGATAAGGTGACAACCAATCTATGCCCGAAATAACATCAAAGTCTACCATATCAAGAAGTAGGAGATCTACACTAGTCTCAAGACTCCCAATTGAAATCACACACGAGCAATAAACACGGTCTACAATAATAGAATGTCCCACGGGCATGGACACATACACAAGAGCACTCAAAGAATCACGAGGCATAACCAGATATGAAGCAAAATAGGATGACACATAGGAATAAGTAGAGCCTGGATCAAATAGAACCGAAGCATCTCTAAAGAAAATTGGAAGAATACCTGTGATGATGGCGTCAGATGACTCAGCCTCAGGTCTAGCTGGCAATGCATAAAAATGGAGCTAGGCCCCACCACTCTAACCTCCGCCGCTGGCCTCCACCTCTAATGGTTTGACCTCAACCTCTAATGGCCTAATCTCCCCTATGGCAGCCTGACCCTTGCTTCTAGCTGGCTGAGCGGGCAAGGAAGAAACTGGTGCCGGAACCATGGCACGAGAACTCTACTGTGGCATGCCGCCTTATTACCTGGGGCAAAATCTAGAAAAGTGCCTCGGATCTCCACAAATATACCAAGCCCTCGGCTACTGTGATTGCTAACCCTGGAACTGGCACTGTCGACTTGGATAACCACCTTGATAATTCTGGATCAGAGGTGCACTAATAGGAGCCGATGGTGCACTGCAGGCTAGCTGCTCAGGATGAGATACGTAAGGACCACGGCTACCCGAAGGACCGTGGGATGCCTGAAGCGCTAACTGAAATGGCCTGGGGATGGATGTCCTCTTCCGAAAGTACCCCTGCCTCCAGATGAGGAACTATTAAAACCTCTGAAATGACGAGGCCTCTTATCAGATACTCCCCCTCCTGACCATGAACCATCTCGATACGTTTATCAATCTCTATGGTCATTTGGAAAGAAATATCATCTTCGTTCTCCTTGACCATCTGCAACCTAATACTGAAAGTAAGTCCATCAATGAATCTCCTCACTCTCTCCTCTCAATAGGGAGTAAGATAATTGCATGGCGAGCTAGGTCCACAAATCGGGTCTCATACTGGGTAACAGTCATGCTACCCTGCTGCAGGTGCTCAAACTGCCTGCGGTACTCCTCTATCAGAGTGAAAGGAATAAACTAACTGCTCCCAGGTAAGTGAAGCACACCAGCCGGTTTGGTCAACACATAATCTCTCCGCCATCTCTTGGCAAAACCGGTCATCTGGACCATTGCAAAGTCGACCCCATTGGTCTCAACAATACCCATGTTGTGCAACATCTCATGGAAATGGTCTAAGTAATCATGTGGGTCCTCTAAAGATGCACTACTAAAGTAAATATGGAAGAGCTTTGTGAACTTGTCCAATCTCATCAATCCCTCAGTAGATATATCGGGCCTCTTCCCGGTCTGTGCGGCAACAATCGTCTGAACTACCCCAACTGGATGGACCACTAGAGTATGATATATGGGACCCATCTTCTCCGGAGTGTGAGTAGCGAGAGTCTGCGCTCCTCCCCCAACCTGAGAGACGACTGGTGCCACCAGAGATATACTGATCCGGACCACACTCTCCATAAGGCTCACTAAACGGACTAGAGCCTCCTGAAGTACGTAAGTAGCTATAAATCCATCCGGAACATGAGCGGGTCCGACTGGTACAGTCTGAGCTGGGATCTCCTTTTCATGTTCAATATGAGGCTCCATTGTGGGTGCTACTGCTCGAGCTCTAGGCTGAGCTCTGCCTCTGGCTCGACCTTGGCCTCTACCCCTAGTAGTGGCTACAACAGGGGGCTTCGGCTCCTTTTCGTCTGTAGATGCTGTGCATGTTCATATACGAGAGAACAAGAATGGAATAATTGAAACATCAATGATAGAGTAAAATCGCACGATAGGGAAATAAAGAAGTAAAATTTTCCTAAAACTTCATAGCCTCTAGAAGATAAGTACAGATGTCTCCGTACCGATCCTCCAGACGCTACTAAGCTTGCTCATGACTCATGAGACCTAAGCAACCTAGTGCTCTGATACCAATTTGTCACGACCCGAAATCCCAACATCGGGGTTGTGATGGCCCCTAACATTTACTTGCTAGGCATGCTGATGTGATGTAATTAATTAACCAATTTTAACAGTTAAAATACAAAAATGATATTCAACAAGAAATAAAAGCCAAGTCTAACACATCATTGATATAACCACGTGCTAATATCAATTCCCAGAAATCCGGAGTCATGAGTACATGAGCAACTAGAAGTCTACAAAAAAATTCTAAAATAAATACAATTGTTCGAAAGGGATAAACAGTAAAATTGGAAAATGGAAGGGGACTTCAAGGTCTGCGAACGCAAGCAGATCTACCTCAAGTCTCCTGTGTGAAGATGATCAGAGATGACGCACCTCAAGCCCTACTGGGACCAATACCAGTATCCGCACAAGAAGTGTAGAAGTGTAGTATGGGTACAATCGACCCAATGTACTCCGTAAGTGTCGAGCCTAACCTCGACGAGGTAGTGACGAGGCTATAACAAGACACCTACGTAATAAACCTGTACAAGTATATATAAAGCAGCAGAATAACAATAAAATGATAATTACTAACTGGGAGGGGACATGCGATAAGGGGGAGATACAATATATATGGCAAATATGAAGACATGAAGTAACCAAGTAAATCACCAAAATCGAAAATCCGTTAAATCAATGATATGAAAATGGTACTGCATCACCCTTCTTGCTTTTATTCTCGTTCTCACCATGTAATAATATGAATGAAATGGCACAGCATCACTCTTCGTGCTTTTACTCTCGGCCTCACCATGCAATAATATAAATCCGAACAATAAACAATGCGAGAAATGATTTAACTTCAAATTATGGTTCCAAGATATCAAACATCAACTTCCACAATATTTTACATCTTCAAAATAAGCAATAAATAGGAAACGGATGATTAAAGAAGTATTAATCTAACCTAAGCATGGATAACATAATTAACGAGATAATATAATACAAAGAAACAAGTTTCACTTGCATGCTTTAATCCAATGACAACTCATAAGTACTCCTCACCTCACATATACGTTGTTCTCACACATAAAACACGTAGCAAGTAGACCAACATGTCCTAATCCCTCAAGTCAAGGTTAACCACGACACTTACCTCGCTCATCAATCAAAGAAATCAATCAACCAAGGCTGTGCCTTTTGAACAAGCCTCTAAACCAACCAAATCTAGCAAATTACGGATCAAATGGTTCAAAATATGCTTTAGAAACTACTTATCAATGAAAAAGGCCCAATTTTGATCATTTTTGGAAAAGTCAACAAAAGTCAACCTCGGACCCGCTTGGTCAAAACCTGAGGTTCGGACCAAAATCCGATTACCCATTCACCCCCCAGCCCTGCAATGTGATTTGTTTCGAAATCTAACTTCAATTTAAGGTCTAAATCTCAAATTTATAAAATCTTCAATTTCTACATAAATCCCTAATTTCTACCATGGAAATCCTAGATTTGATGTTGAAAACATATGAAATGTAATGGGTAATTGAAAAAAATGGATTAAAGTTGCTTACCAATGATTTTGGGAAGCAAATTCTCTTGGAAAATCACCTCTAGATTGTTCAGGGTTGAGAAATGGTGTAAAATGAGCTAAGTCCCGATTTTTTTCCTCTTTTACCCTGCTGCAGATGTCGCAATTGCGATATCTTGTTCACAATTGCGAACATCGCAAATGTGAGACAAGGGTCGCTAGTTCGAACCCTGTCACAGAAGCCCAGAAGTCTCAATTACGCCAAAAGGTTCGCAATTGCGAATAGACCCACCTTCGCAAATGCAGACCTTTCTTTCGCAAATGCGAAGATAACTCCAGAACACACTGAGTGGCAAATGCGACTCTGAGATCGCAAATGCGACCTCTGACAGTTCGCAAATCCAAACATGTCCCTCGCAATTACGAGATTTACCCAGCTCAGCTCATGCTTGCAAATGCGAATAATGTTCACAAAAGCGAGGCTCGCAATTGCGAGTCAGACTTCGCAAATGCGAGATCTGCATCAGAACACCTGATCTGGCATTGTACCAGTAGTTCAAGTCACCCAAAACTCTTCCGAAACGCATCCGAACCCCTGGGGCTCCAAACCAAACATGCACACAAGTGTAATAACATAAAACACCAAAATAACACCTGAAACTACGAATATGATATCAAAATTCATGAAATTTTTAAAGAAACTCAAGAACTTCCAAATTTACAACCGAGCGTCTGAATCCTATCAAATCAATTTCGTTTTGCACTAAATTTTGCAGATAAATTTTAAATAATAAAATGAACTTATACGAAGTTCCGGAATTGAAATCCAATCCCTGTAGCAATAGAGGCAACCTACGATCAAATTTCGAAATTCTTTAAACCTTCAAATTACTAATTTTTCAACAAATCACGTCAAATCAACTTAAGGACTTTCGAATTCAATTTCGGGTATACGCTCAAGTCCAAAATCACGATACAAACTCACCGGGATCGTCAAAATTTTGATCCCGGTCCGTTTACACAAAATCTTGACCGTAGTTAACTCAAATTATTTTTAAATTTAAAATTCATATTTTTTTCTATTTTCACATAAAAACTGTCATGACCCGGAATTCCCACCCTCGGGACCGTAATGACACCTAACATTTCACTTACTAGGAAAGCCAACGTTCGATGTAGTCATTAACCATTTTTAATAATTCAAATAAAGTGAAAACCAATAAACTAAATAAACTGAAATAACGTAGATAAATCTGATAAACAGCGATATTCAAATACAAATTCCAGAACTGGTGTCACAAATACATGAGCATCTAAAATGTTACATATAACAGTCTAATCAAAGCATAACTGTCTGAATCGAATAAATAGCTAGGGTAATGTAGAAGGGGTCTTGAGGGCTGCGAACGCTGTGAAATTGTACCTCAAGTCTCCGTCAAGCACTGGATCCGAGCAATCTACTGACCTCCACTAGAACCAACTCCAAAATCTGCACAAGAAGTGCAGAGTGTAGTATGAGTATAATCGACCCCATGTACTCTGTAAGTGCCGAGCCTAACCTCGACGAAGTAGTGACGAGGCTAAGGCGGGTCACTTATAATAACCTGTATGCAGTAATAATAATAATAATAACATGGAAGGAAACACGAAGTAATGATAAGGCAGATAATTTATGAAAATGAGCTCAATCCTCGCAACCAGAGAACCCAGAATATCAGACCTCAAACTATCATACAAAAAGGTCGAAAAACTAACATAATAACACAACGAATACATCATACACAATCCGTTACGGCGCGCAACCCGATCCCACCGTACACACACAACCCCAGTCACATTTGCGACATCTGCGACTAGACAAATAGCTGATGAATAGGAAATTTAGCCTCATTTTTATATTTTGGAACCCTAGACTTGGTAGGAGGTAATTTGAAGGGGGAATTTCATCCACAAACTTTGGGTGAGTGATTCTAATCCATTTCTAATCCTATTCATCAACTTATCTTAGATTTTAACATCAAAATCATGTGAATAAAAGTGAAAATTTGTGAAACCTTGTCAAGTTTTTGAAAAATAAGAAATCGAGTTTTGAGAGTCGATTTCTTATTTTTAGAGACTTCCGAATTCGATTCAGGGCATACGCCCAAGTCCCAAGTCACGGTACGGACCTACCTGGACCGTCAAAATACTGATCCGGGTCCATTTACATAAAATGTTGACCGTAGCCAACTCAAAATGAGTTTAAGGTAAATTTTCATATTTTTCTTAAATATTCCACATAGAAACTTTCGGAACAAGACATAGACTGTGCACGCAAATCGAAAAATATCAAACGGAGCTAGTCGAGGTCTCGGAAAAATAAAGGCTAAAATAAAAATGACATATCGGGTCATCACAAAAAAATTTTAACAAAATATACGGACTGCGCACGCAAATCAAAAATCACTAAACGGATCTAATCGAGGTCTCGAAACACGAAAATAAAGGTTAAAACTCGAAATGAGCTTGTGGGTCATCACAGAAAATGAAGCAAAAGCGGAGAAAATTAAGGCTTACTCTTTCTGAAGAATTTTCTCTAAATTCATGATTTGATTTAACAAGTGAGATTGTTCGTAAATATGCGTCTGTGCTTGTGGGGACAAGAAGGTAAATACGCCACTATATACTAAAAGTTGTGTTGCATATAAAGTGTCTTATTATTTTACAAAAATCTTATTTTAAAAGCTTGTTGGTAAAAATAATACTTGAGGAAAATGTTATAGGTTTTATTAAAATTTATGCAATTATAAAAGTACAAAATGTACAAGAGCTATTGATATGCTTTCATGAAAATTATGCCTTTTTGAAAATTTGATAAATGAAATAGTACTCGTTGTATCTTTAGAAGATTTAGCTTTAACATAAAAAAGCTATCTATTTAATTTTGCTCAAATGGTTTGATTTTGCCACGAGTCCTATAATTTGCTAAAAATAGATTTTTTAAGGCTGCTAGACTATAAATATATTTTTGAAATATCAAATATTTTTGAAAGATACTAATGCAGACGATTGATATTGGTTCGAGTGTTAAGTTTGAAACCATGGAAGTACTTGTGTCGATATAGGAACATATTTAAGACTAAGTCGAAAGTTGCGGGATAAAGTTCTCATTGTGAGAGCGAATGATTATTACTTAAAGAAATAAGGTTAAGTCGAGTCATACAACACTACAAAAAGCCGACCAGATACTTTAATAAGGCTATCGAATTTGTAATTGAGCGTAATTAACCTTTTAAAACTTACTAGGCTTTACAAATAAACATTATTAATCAGATAACATTATACATGGATAAAATATTTACTTTGATGGTAGCATTTCTAGCATACTTGATATTTCTTATGCCTCAAAAATATTCGTTAGTAAAAGCTAGAGGCTGAATGTAGATGATATATTCGTCAATTTATTCATTAAATAATTATAGGCTAAATTTACAAAAAAAATCACCTATATTTGATCATATGTTGTAGATGGTTACGTATCATTGTCAATATGGCATTCCATTTAGTTAGTAGGGATACTAAGAGATATAACTAATATCGGGAGCATTGAAAGAAATAAATTCCATGTATAAATTTCGGCATTGTTAGTATATTATGGTTCCTATTTTTCTTCGACACAACTAATGCATAGGAGTGTATAAGTTATGTAAAAAATTTATATGTATTTTATACGGGATAACTGTAAAATATTAATGAAAGGATCAGTAATACACCTAATACAACTAAATGATAAAAATAGTTTTTTCGCGAGCGAATTAATAGTATGAATATGTATGACATTATTATGTTGCTTATTTTGTAATCAAACACTTGATACATTTTTTTTCTGGGATAACTGTAAAATATTAATGAAAGGATCAGTAATACACCTAATACAACTAAATGATAAAAATAGTTTTTTCGCGAGCGAATTAATAGTATCAATATGTACGCCATTATTATGTTGCTTATTTTGTAATCAAACATTTGATACATTTTTTTCTCTGTAATATTACACAAATACAGGCTGTCCGCAAGCTGGTCTCTGATTAGTTGTATATTTGTATCTATAAAAGTTACTTTTTCCCTTAGGTGTAATGACTCGACCGATCTTTTTGAGCATTTTCACTTCGCTCGGTAGTCTGAGGCCATGAATAGCTCTGTATGATGTATCATGACTTGTGTGAATCGTCGGTTTTGGTTTTCAGGATTATTCAGAATCGATTTGGAAGGATGAATTTCATTGTTGAAGCTTTAAGTCAGAACAGTTGACCAAGTTTGACTTTTGTGAATTTGACCTCGGGACAGAGTTTTGATGGTTGAGTTAGGTCCGGATGGTGATTTTGGACTCGGGCGTATGCCCGGATTTGCATTTGGATATTTCTAGAAGGATTCGGCACCAATTAGCCAAAGTTGAAAATTTGAAGGATTGAAAAGTTCATAAGTTTGACTGAGAGTTGACTTTGGTGTTATCGGGTTCGGATTGTGGTTCCAAAAATTGAAATAGCTTCATTACGTCATTTGGGACTTGTGTGCAAAATATGAGTTCATTTCGAGTTGATTTTGATATGTTTCGGCGCGAGTTTTGGAAGTTGAAAGTGCAAAAGTTTCATTAAGTTTGATTTGAGGTGCGATTCACCGTTTCGATGTTGTTATGCCTGATTTGGGGCCTCGAATGGGGCTCCATATAATGTTATGGGACTTGTTGGAATGTTCGGACGTGGTCCCAAGGGGCTCGGGCATGTTTCGGATTGATTTCATACCATTTTTCTTCATGTTTTCAATGCTGGCATGTTCTGGTTTCTGGTCCTCGATTGGTCTTCGCGATTGCGAAGTATATGATGCGATCGCGTAGAGGAAAACTTGGAACTGGCAGATTCTTACTCGTGGTCGCGATTGGAGGACTGCGATCGCGTACCTCAGAACGGTTACTGTCCGCGTTCGCATAGTGTTACAAATGGGCAGTTGGGAATTGGAATTTCTTCTACGCGTTCGCGTAAGAGGTGACGCATTCGCGGAGGGTGGGAGTCTGTGTGCTTCGCGTTCGCATGGTTCGATTTGCGATCGCGTAAAGGATTTGTGGAGGCAGTGTGGTTTGTTCTTCGCGTTAGCAGATCTTTTTAATGCGATAACATAAGGTATTTTTTGGGGCACTGCTTTTCCTTCTTCGCGATCGCGATGATATTTCCTCTATCGCTATTCATTAATTCGCCCAATGATCATAAAGTACTTTATTTTGGAGGTTTCATCCATTTTTGCATATTTGGAGCTAGGGAGCTCGGATTAAGGCGATTGTTGAAGTGACTTTTTCACCATATGGATTGGGGTAAGTGTTCTTTACTCGATTTTGATTTTATTTCATGAATCTATCTTCATTTTTGGCATTTGATTGAGGATTCAAGAGAGAAATTGGGGGTTTTTGTCTAAAGTTTGATAGAGTGAATTTTTGAGTTTTGAACATCGATTCGGAGTCGGATTTGAATGAAACTAGTATGGTCATAATTCAATGGTTTGTCGTATTTAATGAATTTTTTTCGGGTTTCGAGGTGCGGGTCCGAGTTTGACGTTTTGGTTGACTTTGGGCTTTTGATTAAAGATTCGACCTTTATCAATTGGAATTGTTTCCTTGGGCTTCATTTGATGCATTTGAGTTGCTTTTGGCTAGTTTCGAGTCGTTCGGAGGTCGGTACGCGCGAGATAGCATTTTTGGAGCATCGTTTGGCTTGCTCGGTATTGGATTTGGCTTGTTGTAGGTACGTAACACTTTTAAACTTGGTGCTGAGGGTATGAAACCCTGAATTACGTGTTATATGATTGATGTCGAGGTGATACACATGCTAGGTGACGGGCGTGTAGGCGTGCACCGTGTGAATTGTGATTTGGTCGATTCTATGGAACTGTGTAGCTATCTTATCTGAACATCTTTACTGAATTCTATCTGTTAGAGACTCGAGCTGTAATTTATGCTAGAAATCATGTCTAGGCTATATGCTTATCCTGTTGGGGCCCACTGAGGTCATTTCTGTTGTTGAGTTATTTGTTTACATTGCAATTACGTACTTAGTCATATGCATTCCTTTGCTTATCATATCTCAGTCTCTGTTATCATTTTATTGATATATCACATCATCATTTTGGGCCCATTTTTGATGACATTGTGAGCTCGAGACATTAGAGAGATTGATGACTGAGTGAGGCCGAGGGTCAGATTGTGAGGATATTGATACTATAGCACATGAATTGTCCGTCCGGATCCAGATATTGATACTATGGCACGTGAGTTGTCCGTGAAGCACGAGAGTTATTCCATGCAGATCAAGCTTTATTGATTCAGGCCAGGATTTGGCTTATTATAGAGCTTGCGCTTGATTGGCCTCTCCGTAGTCTGCATATCCACAGTGGGCGCAGTTGCTAGCAGTTATTATGTTTGGGTTGGATCTGCCCTGTACAGTACAGATTGACTAAGTGTGTCGAGTGATTGAGCGTGATGAGTGGAAAATTTGAGACAATGAGATTGATTACTCTGAGAGTGTGAGTACATGAGTTCATCAATGAGATGCATTGCATTTGACACGTACTTGAGATATATGTATAGAGATGCATTTCCTTTTGCCACCCGATTTTGATGACATTCATGATTTCACCTGTATATTGACATGTAGGCATAGATATGTATTTTCCTCATGCTATTTGAAAAAAAAACATCTTATTTATTGTTGAATGATTTTTGGAAAAATCACAGTTTTCAAATGTACTCATATGTTTTTGGTGTTTCGGCGAAAGATTTGGGATTTACTGTTATACTTGAAAAGCATGCCTATTTTTCGTAACTGTGAACGAGTGAAGCATCTTATCTTCGAGTTATTTTCTTGTATCACTTTTATTATATTGTTATGAGCTGTGGCTGGTTATTGGAGTTGGACCCTGACCCTTGTCCCAACTTGTCACTACTTTCAATCTAAGGTTAGATTTGTTACTTATTGAGTACATGCGGTCAGTTGTACTCATACTAGACTTCTGCACCGTGCGTGTAGATGTTGGATGCTGATGTTGCTGCATACGGTGGGAGCTGGATCGGAAGGCGTACATGTGTTCCGGTTATGGTTATCACTAGTCCTTGGTAGCATTAGATTCGAGTTTTGTTCATTTACATTTCAAACAAATGTTGTAATTATTTCAATTAAGTTTTGTAAAGAAATCTAAATCTTAGATGCTCATGATTTGTACTACCAGTCCTTGGGAAATTCTTTGTATAATAGTTCAGTTGCATTATCATTTCTTCTCTTAATAAATATCATTGAACTGGTTGATTGTTAATTGGCTTACCTAACGGGTTTGGTTAGGTGCCATCACGACTGGTTAGATTTTGGGTCGTGACAAGTTGGTAACAGAGCTCTAGGTTCATAGGTTCTACAAGTCATGAGCAAGTGTCTAGCAGAGTCTTGAGGATCGGTATGATGACGTTCATACATATCTTCGAGAGACTACAGGGCATTTAGGATAAATTTCCCATCTTTCTTTCCTTATAGGGTGACATTGATTCATCTTGAAGCATAACTCTTTGAATTACTTCCACACATTAGTATGCGCATGTGAGTGCTCGATATTAGCTGTGCATCGACGGCTTGTGATTCCATGGATGAGGTGCGAGATGTGCTTTATGTGTGCTGATGATGGGTCAGTCTGGAGGGCTTGAGGCTGAGTTGTGGCTGTAGCTTGAGCACGAGGATTTCAGTTGTGTGAGCACGTGCTTTTGGACTTAAATGTCCGGTAGCGTACGTATGAGTGGAATTTGTGGCTCGATGAGTGGTTGGATGGCTATATGATGAGTATGGTGTGACTGCAGGATGTGTTCAGATGGATTGAATGTAACGAGAAGAGTTTGCTTGAGATGTAAAAAGGACTATCGGGTGCTTGATTTCTGTCTTGATGTGACGTATAATCTCGAGTTATGAGTGTATTGAAGGATCTTTCATGTTGCTTAATTGTGGAACGAATTCGATTCTCATGTCTTATTGATGAGTTCAGACTCAGGAAGATTGTGTGATTGCAAAGTAGTTGCGGCTATGAAAGGGTATAAAGAGATGTCAGTTTGAGGCTAAGCAGGTGGGTTATAACCTGCGAGGTAATTTACGGATGTGTGATTTTTATGATGTTGTGTGGAGGCTTTCTTTTCTACAAGTGGATTATATTTGTGCGATTTGAGTTTGGATCGGTTGTAATAGTTGACCTGACCGTCACGAGGATGAATGCAAGATTTGCAAATGATTTGAAGTATTAGATGATTTGTGTTGCATAAGCTTATGAAGGATTAAGTTGAACTTCGGTGCGGAATTATGACAATAATAGAGCATGGGTATTATGAGTTATCGAGTGTTTTGTTCTATGGCTTTGAGCAAAGTGTGGGAGTCTGCTATCGAGGATTCGGTCGCGTGGTTAAATGTTGTACTAGTTTCGATTTGAGGCATACTTGTGAATCGGATATGACTTGCAGAGATTAAGATCGAGGATGACTCGGGTAAAGGAATTTCTGGATACAGGTTATGTTACAATCATGGAATGATTGAGTTGTTATTGTAGAAGATGTGATGCGCACGGTGTATGAATTTGCTCGGTTGCGTTAAGGCAGGATTACTTCTTTGGGGTGTTGTTGTGCTAATTGAGCACATATCGTTCGGCCTATTTGGCGGTGCAATTGGGATTCGAGCAGAGTGGATGACTCTCGAGAAGGGTCTAATGGGTTCAAGATTTATATACAACAACTGAGAATTTCTCGGACCGGTATATTATGAGATTTTACATTGGATGGTGTCGAGACTCGCAGTATTTTTATATCATTGTGGATTATACATTTCAGTATCAGGAAGGTGAAGTTAATGACTTTAGCTTCACAGAAGGTCTCTTCAGAGTGGTGTCTCGGTTGTGGTACTTTTAGGGTGCTTAAGAGGGAATATAACGGTGTATGAGCTTTCGGGAGTGTGGTTTCATGTTAGGGTCTCTAGTGGTGAGTTTTGGGTAAGGATCGCGGTGTTCTGGCAAGGAGAAGTATCAATTGGAAAGCTATTCAGAAGGAACTCGGAGAAATAGGGCAGTTTGGTAGTAGGTCGAATCAATATGGCAATGGTATGCTCGGTTCTTTTGGTTCTTATAACGTGGTGAGTCTCTACAGGTGTTTCATGGAAATGCTCTTGGGTTTTAGCGACTTGCGTAGCTTGGTTATGTGCAAATAGATTCCAAAGAGTTCTTAATGGTTTCTACCACGGTTCGAGGTGTATATTTCCGACTGTCGTGAAGAACATGTTGCGTATTGGGATTTTCTCCTGGATAAGATCAAATGGAAGGTTTCTGACTGATCAGATATGTATTCTGGTGGCAACTTAGAGTTGATTATGAGATTCTCGTACTTTTCATATGATGGCATGATAGATGTTGTGTGTTGTTTGGGATTGAGATTTGCATATGCATGTATACAATTCAGTTCTAAAAGGAAGATCATGAGTCTATGCAGCACCAACAATTTCAGATGTTGGGACTAATTGGCATTACCTAAGTAGAGTGTACATTTAGAAGGCGCATTGTGTTTTGACTTACGGATGCTTCATTGGTATTGCAATACTCGCCTGGTTGATCGATTGCTGATATTCAGATTTTTGCTATGTGGCGCGGAAGAATTATAGAAGTATTCCTCGCGGGGTGATCGAGTATGAGAGATGTGTTAGACATTCAGGCGGTGGAGTTGGGATCAGATATGGCGATTCGTGTGTTCTATGGATTTGGAGCGTGGGAGTTCTTAGGAGCAGATTGTTTCGTGGTAGTGGACTGTGAAAATGTGGCCAAAGCTAGCCAGAGGATGGTATGTGTTATCGTTTGGTCATTGTGGATTTTCGGAGGGTTATTTATCTATTTATGGGTGACCATAGCTGATTTGGGGTCCATTGGTAGGCCCAATGAGGACGTGTATTCTACACCTGGTCGGATTGATTGACTCCGTACTGCTGTTGTTGAGGGATGTGCCATTTGGTCAGAGTTGAGCTTATTCGTGTTTTGATATGTTCTATGAGTTACCCTTCTATGCCACGAGGGGTTGTGATCCATCGGTTATATGCACACATGGTGCGGTTCTATTTGGGCCTTATAGCGGAATTTGAGTGAAATGGATATTAGGGTGTTGAATGAACGATTGGGCATTTGGTTGTGTTCTTTCATGACTGTGGTATTGTGTTATTGGTTCCTCCATGG
Organism: Nicotiana obtusifolia; assembly: GCA_002018475.1. NCBI lineage: Eukaryota > Viridiplantae > Streptophyta > Magnoliopsida > Solanales > Solanaceae > Nicotiana > Nicotiana obtusifolia. The sequence continues at coordinate 38,056 of MCJB01045748.1, forward strand.
TTATGGTAATTCACTTGGGGTACTTGATGTTGAATTACGCGTAGCTGTTGATTTTGAGCATGGTGGCTTGAGGTTTTTCATATGGACCCGTGTTTGGATGGGGTCTCGCATTGTAGCGGAATTATGTTGTTGAGATATGATCCTTTGTGTTAGATTCGTGTGTTTTGGTTCTACGATGTGTGATGGGTTCTTAGCATTGCATTGTGGTGGTACTTGTTGAGCTTGTGGGACGGTTCTCTCCTTTGAGTCACTTTCTATGTTTGAGCACACTTGAATTGTTCCGTATCGGTGCACGGATTGAACGGTTTGTGACTTAAGGTTGTATTGGTATGGCGTGTCAGTAGGGCGACTGTATTTGATAAGATGAGGTCGTTGAACCTAGAATGGGTTCTATCATATTTGATTGCGGTATATTTGAAAGGATGATGTCGCTGATCGGCTTAGAAATTTGCTATAGTTCTTGTCGAAGGAGAGGGAGTTCCATGACTGGTTGATCTGATAAGTGGTTACGAGTTTCTACGTGTTTCTTGCATCATCAGCAGTGTACGAAGGTTTTAGAGCGAGGTTTTGTTTGATATGAGGTTTGTTACCTGTATTGGGTTGGTTATCGAGCAGCTACACTAATTAGGATTATTGACTAAAAGTATTAGAGTTATGTGGTATATCATGTGATTGTATCTTGGGTGATGGTTATGGCTCGATGCAGCGTGTTCAAACTTATACAATGTGTAAATGCGAGATTCGGGTCTTATAGAAATTCCGGATGTTGAAAATTGGATTCTAAGGTTTATGGGCTAAGGTTGAATTATGAATCTTCAATTAGGTTGTGTCTTCAGGCTTATATGGATTCGGGTGACTGGGATCACCTCCGGGTATGTGTATGGTAAGGTTACACGGCAATTTGATGGCTACAGGGAACGACACCCCCCTTTTACACAACTTCAATTAAAATCGATTAATGACTTCCGATAACCTCAATTCCAATTAATTGTTTAAGGATAAACTCAATAGTGAAAGCATTTCCATGAAATCGAAAAACTTTAGCTCCTAGTGTAAGAATTAGACTAACAATGAGAGAGATGGCACGAACTAGTACTACGTCTAGATGCATGAAAATAACCCGGCAACAAAAGGGATATCATGTACAACAACTTCAACTAAGAATAACTCCACAAAAAAAGAAATCACATAATGATAAGAGTGGTAACAACTTCACATAAAGCATATAAGAGCAAACTCGACAAGTAAGAATGTGACATGTAACGATAACTTCAAATAAAGCATGTGATAATAGACAGAAGAATAAAAGATAGAACATGTGCTAACAATTCCAAATGAATACATGAAAGAAGCCTAAGAGTCTAAACCGGTCAATATCCACATTCAAGCCCGAGTACGTACTCGTCACCTCGCGTACATGGCTTTCGCATGAGACTAATAGCACAAACGACTTGAATCCTACGGGGTAGTTCCCCCATGCAAATTTAGGAAAGATACTTACCTCAAAGAAGCTAAACCGATACTCTAAAATGACCTTCTCGTGTGAAACAATCTCCGGACGGCTCAAATCTAGCCAAAATAACTTAATATCATAAATAAAAATCATAGGAAACAATTCAGGATAATAAAACTTTGATTTTTAATGAAAACTAAAAGTCAACCCCGAGCCCGCACCTCGGAACCCGACAAAATTTACAAAATCTGAACACCCATTCAATTATGAGTCCAACCACACTAATTTCATCCAATTCTGACTCCGAATCGATGTTCAAAATTCAATTATTCTCTTTAGAAAACTTTTTGATAAAAACCCCCAATTCTCCAATCAAAACATGGATTAATTCCAAAATGAACTACTGAAATCATGTTAAAATACAAAAATTAAGATTAGATACAGACCCCCATGAAAATACGAGAAGAACGCTGCAGAAATTACCTCAATCGGAGCTCTAGAACTCAAGATATGCTCAAAATACCAAAATAACGTAGTCTTATTTTTTTTTATACAAAGGCATTTCCACTTTTTCTCCCAAAAGGCCGCGTATGTGCATTTCCAGCTGTCATTTCCGCTTTTGAAGACCATTTTTTGCACAATGCAGGGTCGCAGATGCAAACCCAACTTCCCATATGCGAAGCACCAGCACCATCTCTCTTCTCTGATATTAAAATGAGCATAACTTCGTCATACGGTGTCCAAATCCGACGATTCTTTTTTCTATGGCTCCATAATTACGATACAGATCTAATGTTTAAATCAAAACATATATTGGATCTCATTCTCTTAACGTGGTACCATTTATGCTTGAAGAAACGACATCGAAACATAAAAAACGAGCGCAACACAACCCAAACCTATCTGAAACTCACCCGAGCCCCTGAGGACCTCGTCCAAACATACCAATAAGTCCCAAAACATAACACGGACATCTCGAGGCCTCAAATCACATCTAACAACATCAAAACTAAGAATCACACCGCAAATCAAACTTAATGAACTTCTGAGCATTCAACTTCTACAACTCGCGCTGAATCATATCAAATCAACTAGGAATGACGTCAAATTTGCATGTAAGTCCCAAATGACACAACGGAGCTATACCATCTCCCCGAATCGAAATCCCAATCTGATATCAATAAAGTCAACTCCTGGTCAAATCTCTCAACGTTCTAAACCTTCGACTTTCCAGCTTTGGCCAAAATGTATCAAATCAACCTACGGACCTCCAAATCCAAATCCGGTCATACGCCTAAGACCAAAATCTCCATACGAAGCTATTGGAATTATTAAAACACCATTCCAGAGTCGTCTACAAAAAAATCAAACTACGGTTAGCTCTTGCTACTTAAACTTCTAAAATAAGACTCATTCTTTCAAATCAATCCCAAATCATCAGAAAACCAAACTCAACCACAAACGCAAGTCATGATACACAATAAGAAGCTGCTTGAGACTTTAAGCCACCAAACGGAATGCTAATTCTCAAAACGACCGGTCAGGTCTTTACATTATCCCCCTCTTAAACACATGTTCGTCCTCGAACATGCCAAGAACCCTTCTGAAGTCATCAAATCACTGAATGTACTAACCATACATGTACTCGCAGGTGATCCCACATCACCCCATTGAGTAACAGAAAGTCACTCTTAGTCTTATAGCTCTCAATAGTGAATCAAGACGAAACGATAAACACGACTACCACTATAGAATCTCCAAACAGGGGTAAACATATAAGCAGAGTACAAAATCACGAAACTCACTCATATATGAAGCAAGATAGGAGGACTTACCCTAATAAGCATAACAGAATCAACATAAGAATGATGCTCCTCTATAACAATCGAAACCATACATATAACGACATCATCTCGTGCAGCAGCCTCAGCCATACCACGGAAAGCATATCAACAGGCCGAGCCTTCCCCTCTAGGGCGCCCTATACCCACCTGTCCTCCACCCCTAGCTGGCTGTGCAGGTGGAGTAACTAATGGAATAGAGCCCATAGCCTGAGTGCTCTGATGAAATCCGCCTCTCCCAAGTCTGGGACAATCTCTCATTATGTGCCTAGTATCACCACACTCATAAAAACCTCTCTGCGGGTATGATTGCTCGTATTGAGTCTATGTTGGATAACTAGTAATTGTGTGCAGGTGGCGCACTAAAAGATGACTGCCCCATATGAGTACCCTGACTAATTGGAGCACCATGAGTAATCTGAAGTGCAGGCTGGTCTGGCTAACTGCCCGAGCCTCCGCCATGATGGGTCATTGCTAGAGAGTAGAATCCACTAAATCCTCTAGAACCTCGAGACCTCTTGGTCTCCTTATCCTCCCTCTCCTCACCCAGGATACGCTGTAACCTCCTGACAATCTCCACAACCTGCTGAAATAGAGTATCAGTCTCCAACTCCTGAGCCATGCTGAATCTAAGACCATAATTGAGCCCCTCAGTGAATTTGCGTATTCGCACTCTGACTGTAGGAACCAAGTAGGTGCATGACAGGATACCTTACTGAACCTGATTTCATACTCTGACACAATCATGGTGCCCTGATATAGTTGCTCAAACTCTGCACGCCACGTATCCCGGAGAGTCTGGGGAACAAACTCCCTCAGAAACATCTCTGAAAACTGAGCCCAAGTGGGTGGTGCTGCATCGGCTGGTCTACCCTCCTCATAAACCTGCCACCACTGATACGCTGCTCCCGACAACTGAAATATAGTAAAAGCAACTTTGCTCACCTTCACAATACCTATGGTACAGAGACTAAAATGACACTTTTCTAGAAAATCCTGTGCATCCTCGGTAGTTGTGCCACTGAAAATAGGTGGACTATACCTCTTGAACTTCTCAAGCCTCTTCTGCTCCTTCTCTGATGCCCTGGCCTGACCTCAAGCTGAACCGGAATAATAGACTGTATCGGCACCACACCCGAAACCTGACCAATGTGAGCCCGCTACTCTGGAGTACGGGTGGTAGAAGTCTGAGCTCCTTCCCCAATGAGCGAAGTGGCTGGTGCAATGGAGATCAATCCCGCCTGAGCCAATGTACCAAACATGCTCAGGAACTGATGCTAAAGTCTCCTGAAGTCCGGGGGTACCAACAGGCGCCTCCGGGGCCTGTCTCCCAACTGGATCTATTGGCGGCTCCTCAATTGCTGCTCTGATAGGTGCTCTAGCTGCGGCGCATGCCCCTCCTCGACCTCTACCTCGGCCCCGTCCTCTCGTGGCTCTAGCATGGGGCGCGAGTGTCTGCTCAATTGATCCGATAGCGTGTGTCCTCACCATCTGTAAGAGAATAGAGATACAAAGGCTCAAAATTTGAAATCAACAAATCCTCACGACAAGAATGAAAGAAGTGGAGATTTTTCCTAATAGTTCTGTAGCCTCTCAAAGATAAGTACAGACGTCTCCGTTCCGATCAACAAGATTCTACTAAACTCACTTATGACTCGTAGCACCTATGAACCTAGAGCTCTGATACCAATTTGTCACGACTCCAATTTCCCTCCGTAGGATGTTGTGATGGCACCTAGTCTTTAAGACTAGGTAAGCCTAACATTTACTGAATAAATGGAAAATTCAATCAACAACTATTAAATATGAAACAGAAATTTCTATACAAATCCAACAATCCCAAAATCGGTAGTGCAAGTCATAAGCTCTACTGAGTTTGCTTGAAAATCTGTAAGTATAACTGTTCCAAAATAGAAATAAATTGTACACAAATAACTTCCGAAAGTGGCTTCGAGGCCTGCGAACGCGACGGTAAGTATACCTTGAAGTCTCCACAGTAATATCCAATCCGCTATCTAACAATGCACAGACTTCGAAGTACCTGGATCTGCACAAAAATGTACAGAAGTGTAGTATGAGTACACCACGGTCGATACCCAATAAGTACTAGTACTAACCTCGGTGGAGTATTGACGAGATACAAGTGAAGACACTCACTAGACAAAGTGACATGAGCAGTATAGACGTATAAAGCTAATAATGAAAAGTAGAAATCGGTAAATGACAACAAAATCAACATGTGATATAAACAATAAAGCAACTAGAACACCGAGAAGTATCGTTGAAACCAAATAAGGAACACAGAGGAAAATCAATTAATCAAGCCGTGCTAATACAAGATTCACAACGAAATCACCCTGTGATACCTCATCTCATAGTCACAAGTCACGAGTCTCAAACCACCATCATGTACTCACGGTACCTCGTGCCGACATCTCGAGTCACAATCGCACGGATAAGTCATGTACCAATATCTCAATCTGCCCGGCATGATCACGGGATCACATTCACAATCCGTCCAGTGTGGTCACAAGCTCAAACACAACCCGCCTGGCATGGTCACAGGCTCACAATCACAATCTGCCCGGCATGGTCGCAGGCTCAATATAAACTTGGAAACAGATAATACAAGAACACATGGGCATCATCAATAAATGTCAAGTTTCATACTCTTGAGCTAGTATAAGTGGCATGCTACAGTGTATGCTTGTGCGAGTGTACTACTGCAGCCAAGTCAATAGGTAATATCAAAGACATCAAGTAGCTCATCAAAATAACAAATCAAATCACGTAAGGTATATGACAACAAAAGGAAAAGCACACCATCACACAAAAATCACCAACACAATGTCTCCAAACCATCACACATCATCCCTGACATTGCCACCCTTATCTCTCCGATAGCCACCCGTATCACTCCATGTAATAGCTACCCTTATCACTCCGCCCTAACAATAACATTTTCCACCCTTATCTCTCCGATGGCCACTCGTATCACTCCGTATAATAGCCACCCTTATAACTCCACCGGGACAATAACACAATAGCCACCCTTATCACTTCGTACATTCAAAAACGATGAATTGCCACCCTTATGCTTCACATAACAACGACGGTGAAATGCCACCCTTATACTCCGCATAACAACAACGGTGAAATGCCACCCTTATATTCCGCATAACAACAACCAATACCACACAACATTTAACAAATGCTAACATCACAACAACACGATGTATCAACAACACAAGTGCCCGTAGGCCACAACCTTTCCAATGATCCAACAATATCAATATTTTCACAATAAATAGCCTACGGCTCAAACACAATATGTATAAAATCTCAATAACAACAACATGAATGGGAAAGTAACTCAACAAGGAAAAACACCCCTTTTTTACATAACTTCAATTAAAATCGATTAATGACTTTCGATAACCTCAATTCCTATTTATTGTTTAAGGATAAACTCAATAGTGAAAGTATTTTCATGAAATGGAAAACTTCGGCTCCTAATGTATGAATTAGGTTAACGATGAAAGAGATAGCACGAACTAGCACTATGTATAAATGCATAAGAATAGCCCGGCAACAAAAGGGATATCATGTACAACAACTTCAACTAAGAATAACTCCAAAATAAAAGAAATCACATAATGATAAGAGTGATAACAGCTTCATATAAAACATAAAAGAGCAAACTCGACAAGTAAAGAATGTGACATGTGACGACAACTTCAAATAAAGCATGTGATAATATATATGACGAATAAAAAATACAACATGTGCTAACAATTCCAAATGAATACATGAAAGAAGTCTAAGAGTCTAAACCGATAAATTTCCATATATAAGCCAGAGTACGTACTCATCACCTCGCGTACACGGCTTTCACATGACACAAATAGCACAAACGACTCGAATCCTAAGGAGTAGTTCCCCCACACAAAGTTAGGCAAGATACTTACCTCAAATGAGCTAAATTGATACTCTAAAATGACCTTCTTGTGTGAAACAATCTCCGTACGGCTCAAATCTAGCCCAAATAACTTAATATCATAAATAAGCACCATAGGAAATAATTTCGGATAATAAAACTTCAATTTTTAATGAAACTAAAAGTCAAACCAAAAAGTCAGCCACGGGTCCGCACTTTGAAACCCGACAAAATTATAAAATTCAAACACCCATTTCATTACGAGTCCAATCATACTAATTTCATCCAATTTCGACTCCAAATCGATGTTCAAAATCCAATTATTCTCTTTAGAAAAGTTTTGGATAAAACCCCCAATTCTCCAATCAAAATACGGATTAATTCACAAATGAACTACTGGAATAATTTTAAAATACAAAAATTAAGATTAGATACTGACCCCCATGAAAATACGAGAAGAACACTGCAAAAATCACCTCAATCGGAGCTTTAGAACTCAAGATATGCTCAAAATACCAAAAGAATGCAGTTTGATTTTTTTATACACAAGCATTTTCGCTTTTGCGCCCAAAAGGCCGCACTTATGCCTTTTCAGCTGTCATTTCTGCTTTTGCGGATCATTTTTCGCACCTGCGGGGTCACAGATGCGAACCCAACTTTGCATCTGTGAAGCACAACACACGCTCTCTTCTCCGACACTAAAATGAGCATAACTTCCTCGTACGATGTCCAAATTCGACGATTCTTTTTGCTATGGCTCCGTAATTACTATACGGATCTAATGCTTCAATCAAAATAGAAATTGGAGCTCATTTGATCAATGTTATACCATTTATGTTTGAAGATATGACGTCGAAACATAAAAAACGAGCGCAACACAACTCAAACCGATCCAAAATTCACACGAGCCCCTCGGGACCCCATCCAAACATACCAGTAAGTCCCAAAACATAATGCGGACCTGTTCGAGGCCTCAAATCACATCAAACAACATTAAAACTACAAATCACACCTTAAATCAAACTTAAAAAACTTATGAACTTTCAACTTCTATAACTCGTGCCGAATTATACCAAAACAGCACCGATTGACTTCAAATTTTGCACACAAGTCATAAATGACATGACAGATCTATTCTAACTTTCGGAATCGAAATCCTAACCCGATATCAATAAAGTCAACTCCCGATCAAACCTCTCAACCTTCTAAACCTTTAACTTTCTAACTTTCACCAAAATGCATCTAATCAACCTATGAACCTCCAAATCTAAATCCGAACATACGTTTAAGTCCAAAATCACCATACAAAGCTATTGGAATCATCAAACTCGTCTACATAAAAGTCAAACTTCAGTCAGCTCTTGCCACTTAAGCTTCTAAAACAAGAATCATTCTTCCAAATCAATCACGAATCATCCGGAAACCGAACCCGGCAACACGCGCAAGTCATGATACATAATACGAAGTTGTTTAAGACTTTAAGCCACCGAATAGAATGCCAATTCTCAAAACAATCGGTCGGATCGTTACACTAAATTTCCAACTCAAATCCCGAATTAGATAATGAAAATAATAATAGATTCATGAAATATAGTCCAATCCGATTAAGAATCACTTACCTCAATAATTTTCTTGAAACCCTCAAAAAATCGTCTCACACCGAGCTCTCTAGGTCCAAAATATAAAACATGAGATGAACCCTCGATTTTGAAACTTAAATTCTACTGCCCAGGTGCTCTTCTTCGCGAATGCGAAAAGTGCCTCGCATTCACGAACCACAAAATATGCTGCTGCCAAAATTCCTATTATGCGAACGCGAGAACCCCCTCATGTACGCGATGACCAAACAATCCCAATTTTTGTGAACGCGAATCCTTATTCGCGAACGCGTAGACCAAACCCTTGAGGTCCCCCCCCCCCCC
>MCJB01045759.1:4444-35100 GCA_002018475.1 Nicotiana obtusifolia
CCTCCCCCCCCCCCATAATCCCAATTCTCCATAATCCTCTAAAGACTCTTAACATTGTTTTGGATATTCTTTTACGTCTTTATGTATTCTTGCACTGAACATTTTAACCATTATTATTATTGTTAATGGACGTACAAGTATATTAGTAGAAATACGCTGCATATATTATTAGACAGACAGATAAATTGCTATAAGAACGAGATGAATTAAGAATTTAGACTTTAAATTATAAGATTCATTATATTTTTAAAATTATAAATTATAAATTTAATGTTTTTCAACCATATATATATATATATATTATTTATTTATGGTGCATGTGGAAAATGTTAAATTCTAAAACCATTACTAATAATATAATATAAGCTACATTCGTCGCTGTCAAAGAAAAGGACAAACGAAATGGAGAGGGACGTGTTCATATACTCTCGGCGATCGTTTGGTATTTGGTACGGTACATAAAAATAATGTTAAATACAGTGTGTTAGAAATATTGGTATTAGTTATGCTGGTATATTTTTTATCCATTATTTGATTTGATGTATTAAAGCATTGCACAATTTCTAAAAAAATATTTATTTACAAAAATACCCTCATAATCAGTCGATCACTTTATCCTTTTTAAAGAAACATATGTTGATGAATGTTTTTATTATGAAAAAGGTTTTATTTAATTTGTCTGGGATATATATTTATAAAAAAGAAAATATATTAAGTATTAATTTATCTAATAGGAATATAAAATATTTCCCACTTTCTTGGATTATTAGACAAAGAAAATTAAATTAAAAAATAAAAGAAAAATGAGTTGCTTACAAGTGCATTCCAGTACGTAGTAGTAGTAGAGTGCACCCAGTACGTAGTAGTAATAGTAGAGTGCACATTTATAAGTTTACAATAAAAAAATTGGTGAAGTATAAATATAAATAGCGGGAAAAATTTTAATATTAAACTTTACATCAAACTTGTATTAATTTAATAACATATTTTAATAGCGTAGTTATCCGGTCTCTATGACCCTATATGAACTAGTTTAGTATTCACAAGTTTTAGCAAAAAGCATGGCTAGATCTTCTCTCTGTACACATAGTTAAACGTATGTGGCATTTTCTTGTTATTCCTTCAACTGGTATAATCGTCTAAGGGGTCTATTACTCGAGGGCCTGCATCCTATGTTTTATATAGGATAGCTGCATTACTTTTGGGCTGAGTTATTCAATCTTTTGTATAAAATTATATTTTATCCGGTGATTAGTATTTTTACCGAGGCAAGGCGATGATAGATCTTCTCTCTCTATCTCACCACCAAATCACACATGCCCTGCATACTAGTATACAACATGACATAACATAACATAACGTGGCATTTTGTTAGTTCAATAGGAGTAGTAGTATAACTTCAACTAAGTATATAGTCTAGCAGTCAGAAGTTTGAGAGCTGTAACTATCTTTTAACCCTTGAAGAAAAAGCTCTCCGATCCTTCAATGGCAGTTAGCTGTACGAAAACAAAACTCAACCCAAAAGCTGATGAGTGGAAACCAGAGAAAAACCTAGTGCTTTGTTACCCTCCTCATGAGATTTACCACCCACCACCACCACCACCACCACCACCACCAGCACAAGGTAATGAGCTAGTTGTGTATAAACCTGCAGCAGCCTCTCAGCCACAACCATCTTCTCATCACTTGTTCTTCTACCAACATGTTCCTCCTCCTCTTATCAAAACTCCCTTTTATTGGGTTCAATATACATGTCATGTAGATTTTCAGCCACCAATAGAGTCTTGTTTGGCCAAAGAAATGTATGGGAGTAGGGCTTCGTTTTTTAGGCCACGAGGTGATCACAAAAGAGGCCAAAAACAACCCTTTTTGCCGCCGAGGCTGAGGGCTGCTGAAACTGAAAGAGGGCGTTTTGGGATGAAAAAACGCCATAATAATACTGATGGGGTTTACAAATCCCCAGCTCCTAAGGAAAAACCTTCTTTTTCCTTTGACAAAACCACCGTCATGATCCGTAATATCCCTAACCAGTTTAGGTCTGTCAAGTTGGAAGCTCTCTCTCTTGCTGTTTTCTTTTTATTTCTTGTCTTTCATCTTATTATTTCCTTTTTGTTTTCTACCATTTTTCATATTATTTCACTTTTTGCATGTTGAAAATGAGATTCGATGAAGAAAATATGATTTTGTTTTTCTAGTTATATGTCATATATACTTATTCTTGATATGCTGATATTCATAGCAAGAGTTTCAGTCCCATTTTAGGTACTAGTTTAACTGACCCTTTAGTGTTCAGCCACTGAAAAGGCGATTATAAAAGCTAGACTTTATTTACTTTCAGACTTTAATTTACTGTCTATTCGTGTTCCGATGTACCGTTACTATGGTCATGCATGCACTTATTATTCATGATCAGCTATTTAATGCATTTTTAGTGTCCATTAATGCCTCATATTAATGGAGTTTTTTGTTTAACTTGGGTATATGCATTTACGAATCTTGTTTCTGACAATATATACTCTTTTGTTTTGGACTTTAACAGCCGAGAGCCGTTCATGCGTTTTGTTGATCATTTCTGCCGTGAGAATCATTGGGAGTATGATTTCCTCTATCTGCCAATGGATTTCGGGTAATACTACTAATACTATTTAATGTCTTTGATATTGTATTTTTACACATGATTCTAGTTGCCATACACTTAATACCAAAAATATTAACTTTTAGAGTACTATTAAGTCACTTAAAAGTGACGGCAGGTTTCATACTTTGAGGGGTTAATATTAATTTTCAGTATATGCTATAAGTAAAACCTTAAAAATCCATTCTTCTTTGTTTATGATCTCTTACTCTTTTGAATGCAGGACTACGAACAATTTGGGCTATGCTTTTGTCAATTTCACATCAATATGTGCTGCTTCTGAAATTAGGAAAGTACTCAAGAACTTCAAGTGGGATGGTATTAAGACCCCTATGGGAATTTTTGCCTCGAAAAAAATCTGTGAAGTTACTTGGGCTCGGATTCAGGTAAATGAGATCTTACATTTCTTGCTCTCTTTTATCAAAAACTGTAAAATGAGAAGTGCATATAATGTTTGGTAATTTTATGGATACTTGAGCTGTTTTCTTGTTCTCTCCTGTGCTAGTCTTTTAGCAGCGTCTCTTCATATTTGTTTGTAAATAAATTGTAAATTTGACTTGTTAAGTTGGATCAAGTGTCCAAAACACCACTATGATATCATATTTGTTGTAACTTGAAAATATTTTCATCTATTTATTAGGAATTAGACCTAACCCTAAATTGTTTAGGATTTGGTCACAATATATAATTGGGAAACAAGTTAGTTTCTGGTTAAACTGAGTTCTATACATACTATAATAATATAACATGAGCGCTATTATCTATTTCCTTGGGTTGTTTGAGATTACAATAATAACATCAACAAACCTACTCGTGGTCGTGATTATGGGTTATGAGCAATTGAAGTCAAATTTGCAAGAGGAGTTCCAGATTTTGACAAAGACAATGATAAATTAGTGAAATTGACATTGAGCATTTTAAGCAAGAAGTAGCAATACAATTTCTGTATTCCAATTTCAGGGGAAAGAAGAATTGGTGAAGCATTTCTCAACATCAAAATTTATCTGCGACACGAATGAATATCTTCCAGTTGTTTTCTCTCCGCCAAGGAATGGTTCAACTAGCTTGACAAATCCGGTGGCTATCGGCAAACTAGCTGGTTCTTCAGTTTCTCCCACTCACTCAGTCCCCTAAAGATTATTAGTGACGAGATGGCTTGGCCAGTGTTTTCATTTTCTCCCTGGTGCTCGAGTTTTTGATCTGGGGTGAAATGGAAACATCGGATCATGTCTTACAATCTTATTGTTGTATGTTTTAGAAACTTGTTTCTTAGTCTAGTGACTCTCCTCGCTCCAACGTTGTCTACCTTTTATTTTTCGTACCCACTTTAGTCTTAAATTTTGGATAAGGATGGACTGTATTAACCAAACTTCATCTCTATTTCTTTGTTTAGCACCTCGGGAAACTGAAAATGAGGGGTTTAGTTTTTCGCAAGTTTGTTTGGACGAAGAGCAAATAACATTTTATGAAAAAAAATCTTTCATAAAATGTGTAAACACTTTATTAAAAAAATCTTTCATGTCTTAGATTTTCACAATTAGTCTAAACGTTGCGTAAAAGACTTTCCTTTGGGGTACCAGCTTTATTGTGTAATCACTTTATGCTGAAATAGTAAGTTCTGAATATCTCAGAAAAAGTAGAAAGATGAGATACATGGTTGACTACAGTTTGAGAAAAAAATGGAGATAGAAATTTATGAAAAATATAGCAATATTTATAACATAAGATGAAAGATAAATATAGATGGCTCTGAAAGAAGTTTGAATGTTTTGAAATAAACAACACTCACCTTTCATCTTACGCGACAGTATTTGATTGGACAAAGAATTAAAGTTGTGATTGAAAATATTACATCAATGAGAAAATTTGACAGTGTAATGAATCTAATTTTTGAAAGTTGTTTTAGTTGCACAGAAATATAATAATGGTGTCAACCATTTTTGAGTGTACCAAAAGAGAGTGTCATGCAAATTGAAATAACGAGAGTACTAGTTTATTTAGCTAAGATCATGTGGCCTCAAGCATGTTATTTCAGCTTTTTTAACATGAGCAAGGCCCCCCAAATTGTACAAAAATACACGAACTTGCTAATGGAAAAGATTTTTTTTTTTTGGGAAAAAAAAGTAAAATTCTACGAACTAATCGATCAAAAAGAAAAGGGATTGTTATATAAATAGTTGACCAGATTCAATATTTACTTTTATTAGCGGTATACATGGATTATGCACGATTATACATATATATTATACATGAACATATAAAAAAAAATTTATATTATACGTCCGCCGGCTATTTTTAGTTCGAAAGATTAGATGGACGACTATTTGGTTAATCCTTTAAAAGAAAAAGGGCTCGAGGATACCCTCTTGTGAGTATGGAACCGAAAACTCGTTAAATTTGAATTAGGCAAATGTGGAATATGGAATTGGAAAGAGGAGCAGTGTTGGAAAATTAAACTAAAATGACAAATTCAATTAGAGCTTTTAGTGCTTTTACTGGCACAGTACAAATAAAGATATTTCTCGGATTATTCAGAATCTCAAAGTGCAGATTTTTCAAAAATTTACTTGCCTCATTAATAAAAGATAAATTCACTAGAAATAGCAGGAACTAGTGAATTCAATTTCCAACATTCCTTCTCCTTTCAGGTAGAGGTAATGCAGGTATATATATCAATACGAATTTTCTTGGACACTTTACAATGTATTATTATATAATCAAAAAGTAGACAAAAGATGTATATATATAGCTCATAGTATAAGCGTATGATAAAACTAGTCTTAGATGAGACATACCTAGGGTGCAGCAAAAGCTAAAAGTATACTTGATACTTGGAGCTTGAAAGTAAGCAGGCTAACTATTGGAAAAGTTATACTATACAGGAATGTTTTCTATCTTGCTTGAGACAATTGTATAGCTTCTTGATCATGTGTTGAGTCTTCAGCCCACATAAATTGGCGCGACATGAGGGAGAACTGTTGATTTCTGACTTCCTCAAGCTGTTCCCACTCTGCCCATCTTTCGGCTAAACCCACACCCTGAAGCATAGTGATCACTTCTGCCATTTTAGGACGCTCCTCGGGTGAGCTTTGGGTGCAAAGCAATGCAACTTGAAGGATTGTCTCAACTTCTTTGCGATCATAGATTTTCATGTTTCCGTCCACTATGTCATCGAGCCTTTTTTCTCTTAGTAATTTCTTGATCTGTAATTTTTCCCAATTACATGTACAGTCAAAAGGAAACCTCAATCCAAATAAAACAGCATCATAAGCCAAAAAGACAAATGGTTACACAATCGACAGGATGTTGGACATTCTCTAGCGTGAAAGCTACTTGCATATTTTGTCGGATGTGATCATTTTTTATTACATCCATTTTGACACCATAATTCTGCAACATATATCTTGTGGATTTGTTTGAACTTTAGAGGTCCAACACTGACTTCCGTATAATATTGGGTTGTATAGCCGTTTTATAAAACTTGCCTTTCACTTTAGTAGGCGTTCTCTTATCACAGAATATTATTGTAATGCTCCATTTCAACTATAGTATTTAATTCTCTGCCTTATTTTTTCATCTATAATACTATTCTGCTGGAACATACATCCTATATACCTAAATGAAAGATCATTGTAGTTGGAATTTATATCACATAACCTTCTCTGCAAATATTTACCAGTCAAACTTGTCCTCCTCTCTTTTATATACGATAAACCTGTTTTTATAATAGTTTGCTTTTACTAATTCAGGAAAAAAAACGATAAATACATTACACCACCCTAAACTGGTCAGCACCTAAAAGAAGAGATCCATGGGTACAACGAATTCGCATATGCAACTTATAGCAAAAGAAATAAAGTCAAAATATTTGGTATGCATTCTCCGAAAAATGGAAGCAGGACTTACATGATCCAGTAGTAAGACATCTTCCTCTTCTTCAAGCCGTGAAAAATCAATTGCACGTTGACCGGTTACAAGTTCTAAAAGGGTAATGCCATATCCAAACACATCGGTTTTCTCAGATGATTTTCCAGTAGATAAGTATTCTGGGGCAATGTGGCCCATTGTTCCACGAACTTGAGTTGTAATATGAGTCAGCTTTGTATCAACTAATTTTGCTAGTCCAAAATCTCCAAGTACAGGTTCAAAGTTATCATCTAGGAGTATGTTTGCTGCCTTTAGATCTCGATGAATAATCTTAGGATCACAATGCTCGTGTAGGTACTCTAGACCATGGGCTGCTCCAAAAGCAATGCGTCTCCTTGTTGGCCAATCCAGGGCTTTCTCTCCCGGTTTTAGATCTTAAAAAAAGGGGGAAAAAGAAAGATTTAAGCATACACACATACACATTTAGTCAGAGGCAACGTATCCCAATGTTCATTAAAATCATAGAACCAGCTACATTTTGTACTCTTGTCACAATTGCCTACAAAGAATCATTTGATGAACAACTAAGAAACATTTAGGCTCTTTGATAGTGCCAGGAAAGTGGTGACCTTGGGTTAAACTCATAGCGTCCAACGAAGTCTATTTGATTAGGAATCTAAAAGAGGCAGAAATTGTTAATCATGATATCTTTCAAATCCAAAATTGAAATTTATGATAGGAAAGATATCATCATCCCAAATTTTATGTCTTCTTATAAAATTACTTTTCGACCAGTTATCCCACTGCCTCAAAACTAGAATCTGGCGGATGTTGCATTTCAGGATATTATGCAACCTGGATATATTCCTGTATTATATGATACTTGATTACCATGTAGATTTGTTTACTTATGAAGCAACTGAGCAATGGCCAAAGCCAAGGTTCAAAGATTGACCGAAAAAGCAAGCTAAATTCATTCAGAAAATATGGAAAGGGACACAAAACATATCTTTCATCAAAGATCCACTTTTTCATCACTTCCTAATCAGCTTTCATATTCCAAAAATGACTAAAGTCCATTTTCTGAGTAAGGAAATACTGAATAATCTCAACAATACCAAAAGAGGTTGAGAAACGAGGAAGTACCTCTTAAACGATATGCAAGACTAAGATTCTGCATAAATGGATAAACAAGAATTCTCTCAGAAGAGGTTGTACAGAACCCAATCAAACGTAGAAGGTTCCGATGAACTGCAACACTTATCAACTGCACTTCCCTCAAAAATGCAGCTTCCCCACCAGGATTGTGGTAATCCGTGAGTCTTTTCACGGCCACTTTTGTGCTGTCTATAAGATAGCCCTTGTACACTTTACCAAATCCTCCGTGTCCTATAATGTTGCTTTCACTGAAATTGTCTGTTGCAATCTGTAATTCCCTCCATGAGAACCTTCTGAGTTGGCCTAAGGAAATGTTGCGCTCAACTTCACCTAAAATGCCATAAAAGTAGAAGGCATTAGCAGTTACTTTCTAAAAGGTGCTGTGACAAAACCAAGGAGAGCTAAGATATGGACTGCAATCAATTAAGGAAATTTGTTCAATTACAGCACAACCATGTGCTTTTTTGCTTTATGTGTCATGTTATACTTTTTTCAGATGAGTTGCAATAAATGGGAGAGGTTTAGTTTATAGGTAATAATGCAAGGAATATGAATTGACATAATATTACATATAGTGTTTTACTATCACTGGCTCTGACATATTTCCTCAACTTATGCACATTTCAAGCTATGGGTGATTTGCCTTATAAGTACTGAGTTATCATTTGTTATACTTACCCCGTTTCAATTTAGATGAGGTAGTTTGAGATTCGGCACAGAGCTTAAGAGAAAAGAGAGAGACTTTTGAAACTTGTAGTCTTAAAAGCTTAAGGGGTAAAAGCTTTGTGGGGTTAATGACATTTGTGTGATTATAAAAGCTTCTCATAAAGGGCAAAATGGTAAAAGGAAAAGTTTAAAGTTGAATTATTTTCAATTATAGAAATGTGTCATTCTTTTTTAAACGGACTAATAAGGAAAGTGTCATTTAAATTGAAACGGAGGGAGCATCTGACAAGATAATGCTTCACTTGTTTATGTCGACAGCAAGTAGAAAGATATAAGATAGAGTAAGAATTATTTTCTAGTGTGAATGCAAATATATGTTATCTTTTCTAGAGTAACTTTATCTTTTCCAAATAAAGCTAGCTTGAACTTTGAGCGTAATTATTAACCGGCAAACACTGCTCGAATAATAAAACTTCTATGATGTCTTGTAGTGTTAGCTAATACTTAAAAAAGGCAAATAATAGAAGAATCAAGATTTATTGGGAACCGAAGGAAAAAGAGGGTGCTAGTATCTTTCAGGGCATGTACAAAAAGACCGTATGATGGTTATACCTAGTCTAGATATCTTTATCAATTTCTAGTTCAGACATTATTGAAAGAAGAATTAACTCAAATAGCCGACCACCAAACCACTTAAACTGAAAAAAGCCAACAGATGTATAACATATGTATAATCCTTGTATAATACTCCCTCCGTTTCAATTTATGTGAATCTATTTCCTTTTTAGTCCGGACCAAAAAGAATGACCACTTTCCATATTTGAAAACAATTTACCTTTATGCAATGATTTACAGCTACACAAAATATATGTGCCTCATTTTACACCACAAGTTCAAAAGTTCTTTTTTTTTCTTAAACTCCGTGCCCAGTCGTATATCGTGTATAATCTATGTATACTGACTAGGAAAAGTAAGCACTGAATGCAGCCAGCTATTTGTGTAAAGATCCTTTGTTGAAATCTGAAGCTGCACCCAAAAGGAAAAGCTACTCTTTCTGTTGAAGGAAATGGGAGTAAAACATACCTTCTACATCAAAAAATTGATCATGTTTATGCCTATGATTGCATCGGTATGTGATGATAGCCCCAACTAAGAGAAGAAGGAATGCACCACAGCTTGCACCAGTAATAGCAACCTCGAGTTTTGGTCTTCTGGTGGAAACTGCTGAAACAATTATAATTTAACAACTATTTCTAGAACATCATTTGTTGGCTAGAACTTGAGGATGCACTTGTGACAAGACTATTAACCTGGGACGGAGGAAGTAGAAATACAGGGCTGCTGAATGCCATTGCCACAAGCAAGATGAGTTCCTGAAAAACTGATATGATGATGAATGATGTTAAGCAATAAAGTTTAAGCAACCAAAGTCAATATTTAACAGCTCCAACTTGAATGATGCAGTCTGGGGTGTACTGTCACATTTCTCTCCTTTCCCAATTTTATATAATTTAATTTCCAACCATAGTAAGACCTGCAACTCATCCAGAATACATCTCGGTCGTACTATTAAATTTAGAAGAGTAGCTTAATAATCAAGAGGGAAAGGAAGAAAAGATCAACAGAACACCATGCTGATTTCGACGCTAGAGTCTAGAGGTGCATTACTGCATCTGGTATTGCTTCACATGAGTGAGCATAAATTATTAACTAAATGTAACCCAATGCAATGCACAAGTTCATTTACATGAATTTACTAAAGATTGTCAAATATATAATATATTCTTTTGCATTATAACTATAAAGAATTCATGATAAATTGTCGAAGACGTTTATTGCACGAGATACCCAAACATTTAAGAACTACTAAAGTAACCAGAGTTGTTGTTTTCCTCTTCTTTTTTTTTATTTTCCTTTTGATTTGGGAAAGTGAGCAAAGAGGAAGAATGGGTTAGTAACTGGATTACTTAAATGATATTGGTTTTTTTCTTTTCTTCTTTTTGCCAGTGCAGCTAACATGACAAATTGTACAGCTAGCTACAAAATGCATTAACATGACTTTGTCCGCTCCAAGCGTCGTTGTGCATTGCAACAATAAGTTCGATAATAGTCTTGTGTGTTTCAAGTACGTTAAGCAGAACATAGCTCCTTTGAACATCTCATGATGGTCGTTAGAATGAAAAGCAAGAGTTCTGACCATTGAGAATATTAAAGCACTATGTAGAAGATTCCGTAAGATATTATTTAAAAAGGGAACAATTTTGAGTTTTTTTTACCACACTTATCTTTTTGGTTTTTTATGGTAAAAACATAATGCAGTCACCTTAGTTATTCATGATAAAAGGAAGGAAGTTTACTTCCAACGGAGCTAAAGGTTCCAAGTTCCAGAAAACCGAGAAGGTATCCAAATAAGATTGTGTAAAGACAATATATATGTGTGCAAGGGAGGATTAGAGCTCAACATCGCAAGCAGAACAACTATTTCAAAGCTTAACAAGTAGAAAGAAACAGAATAAAATGATGACATTACTTGTATGTTGGTATTGAAAACAACTGCGGTGGGATACCTCCGGTCAGATCATTGGAGGACAGGTCCCTGTGAGAGATAAAACAGGTAAGCAGCACAGCAGGAGAAAGTTCCATAAATAAATGAAAAAATCAAACAACAACAATAACTACTACTACTACTACTACTGCTACTACTACTGTGCCTCACTCTAACCGAAAATTTCAAAAGAAGAGCACGGTACAGCTAAAAGATTAACATAGTTCTTACAGTTCCTTCAAGCCTGTGATATTTACAAGTGAATTTGTCACAGTTCCAGTAACATGATTTCCTCTCATGACCCTGATGCAGGACAAAAGGATATCACAGCAAGACTTTGTTGCAAGAATGCTCTATACTGAAGATGTGTGAATTACAAACCGTTTAACGATAACAGTGTTGAGATCTTACTTAGAGAAGTGGACTGGTACTTTAGGAAAAAAGGAGAGAAACAAAGAAAAACAAGCACTTACAAATGCTTAAGATTGTGGAGCTGACCCCAAGCTGCTGGAATAGAGCCATAAAACCTATTGTTTGCCAGATTCAAGTTTTGTAGACTTGACACGCTGCTAAGGTAATCAGGTAAGACACCAGATAGATCATTATCCTGTAAATCCCTGCATAGACCAAAAGCATTTTAGACGCTTCACGACTTTCCTTGACCTGTCAAGATACTGAAGATTAGTGTCAAAATCGACTAAATAATTTCCAAGCAGCAAGTTAAAGATAGTTAACACTTCATATTTTGTCTTAGTGATCATCATGCTTCATTGCCTGTTCAAAACCTGTCATGGACTTGAATTCGCTACTTTCCTAACTGTAGCGGAGCCAGAAATTTATACAAGGGGATTCAAGAAAATTCTAGGATGTCACTGTTGGGATTTAATCCTATTATCTAAAGCAACTTTTGAACCCCCTTTACTATGATACTTGAATTTTTCTTCATGTCAAGGAGATTCAACTGCTTACATATAGCCAAAACAAATCATTTTTACACTATTTGGATAGTGTAATTTCCCGACAAAGGAACCCCCTTGATTCCACTTAGATCCACCACTGTCCCCTAATGTGGCTAATATGTCCAAAATTTGATACCACTTTCTCCTGATGAACTAAAGGAGGGAAAAATAAAACAAAGCAAGCTCTGAACTACTGCTAAATGTGCTGTTTGAAATTCCCACAAGGGTGATGACTTCCATCCTTGAAATACTAAATAATATAGTTACGTGATTGGACACATCACATGTACCTGATTACTTTTCTGGGTTGGACTATACAACTTGTAAACATTGAGAATTCGAAAATCTCCCATAACGAATTCATATACAATTGCCTCTGATACATCTTGATGATTCTCGTAGAAGATTCTTTATACAAAAGGAATATACCAAAAGAAACTTAAGACTAATCAATGTAGCATAATCTCAAGCAGGTGAAAGATATGCAGGATAAGGAAATAAGAGAAGGATGCAAAACTTAGTAATTTTAATACAAAATGCAGCAAACTTACAAGCTAACCAAAAATTTCAATTTGGTTATCGACGGTGACAGAGTTCCTGAGAATCCGTTAGAAGCTAGGCTCCTGTATGATAAAAATATTTAAAAAGTGAATATACAAAACTGTCTAGATCAATACGCGATTTGCGTCATGATTTTCGGATTGTACTAAGGAAATAAAATGTAAGTTCCTGCTATATTCATTTACTTAAAACAGAAAGAAAAGAACTTACAAGGATATGACATTTCCATTTCTGCATGTAACATGAGACCAACTGAAACAGGGAGACACTAAATGAATGTTCCAATCTGTGATTCTATTGTTGGAATCATTCAGAGCCCTCAGCAAATCAATCAAAGCATGACCTGATATGATGACAAAAATATTAATAACAGAAGCAATTCAATAAAAACAACTACTACTACTACTGTGCCTCAGTCCCAAACAGGTTAGGGTCGGCTATATGAATCCTCACTTCTTCATTGAAGCTCAACTTATTAATATTTTTCTTTCTTATTCCTTTTTAATTTTCTTTCGGGTGCTATGTACGGCCTATAGTAGTTCTTGAATTACGTTACAAGTCGAGCTATGATGCCCATATAAGCAACCATCACTTTAAAATCATTTCAATTGTACCAGAACATTGAGGATGAAGTCAGTACAAACTGAATGTTGATATGTATATTTTGAGGCCCATTTAACATGAATTTGCA
Source organism: Nicotiana obtusifolia (assembly GCA_002018475.1). Classification (NCBI taxonomy): domain Eukaryota; kingdom Viridiplantae; phylum Streptophyta; class Magnoliopsida; order Solanales; family Solanaceae; genus Nicotiana; species Nicotiana obtusifolia. Next base: position 17,527 of record MCJB01045759.1, read on the forward strand.
GCTGATATTCAATAGTCTATCTAACGTTTTCTTGTTTAGCTAAAATAGTTGAAGGAGAACATACACTTACTTAAATGGAAACTATACTTCTCTTTTTTCCTGATGAAAGCAGCATGGATTTTATGAATGACAAGAATCGGGACCAGCAACCACAATATTCAACTAAGTGTATTGATAGGTCTCTTCCTCAAATAATAAATTCCATTCACGAAACTTTTTCACAGATTCAGTAACCAAAACCTATAACCCATACCTTCAACATCATCATCATTTGCGGAGAGACCATTGCTGCAGAAAAGTAGGAGCATCAACAAGTTCAAGTGAAAATGCCTGAAAAAAAAGGCCGTGGACATTGAATTTTCTCTATCAACCATAGGAGAGCTTCCAACTGATTGTTTTCCTTGTTTCTGATATTCTACACAAAACAAAATATCCAACAATGAGGAGATTTATGAACTTTTTCCATATCGCGTCCATGGAGGAAATACGCACAAGGATTGTTAGAATCGAAATAATCAGGTGTCATGCGGAAGCTAGTAAAACAAATCGATAAATCAGATAAAAAAGAAAAATATAACAAAAGAGACACAAACATTTAACGTGGTTCGGTCAATTTGACCTATATCCACCGGCGGAGATGAGCAATCCACTATATAAAAAAGAGTACAAAATATCGAGAGAACAACCTTACGAAGAGCAAACACAAGTGACACACTAACATCTGTTCCAAAAAGTTCTCCCCTTAAACAAAATTCTCAAACAGCTACGTTGTGGATGCTCCTGAATAAGAAGGAAGGATGTTCAATCTATAGAAGTCCAACTTTTTCCTCCAAGAAGAAAGACTAGCCAAATATGAGAGATTTATAATTTCCTTCCAAAAAAAGGAAAACTCAATTATGGTAAATATGTTGTCCTTTCCTTCGAAAGATAAGAAAACTAAATATGGCAAGAAAATCAGGACAAACACCTAACAACAATAACAAAGAAACATCAACATGACTTGCAATTTGTATTAGAGAAAAGGTGACATGTAAAACTTCTTCCATGTAATGATGTCAAAAAAATAGGCATTGTAGCTGCAGCATAATGAGGATACCCATTGATTCTATAAGTAACCTCTTTTTTTTGTGCCACCAATTTAGTTAATGCTCATTTGTGCAGTAATAGAAGAGCCAAAATTAATTACTATTGCTTAAAGGCTAGTGTTCCTAGACAAGAAGATTTCAGCAATCACACAAAGGCATACTTCTATGAAAGAAACTATTGGAAGATATCAGCTCGTGGGGCTAAGCCGTCTTCTATGCCTTTTTCCATTTTGACCCCCTTTCCCTGACTTCTTTGTATGTTTACTTCTTTATAATTTTGACTCCGCTAAGTGAAAATCGTAGCTCCCCCTCGAGAAGAGACGTAAACACCATTTCTGCTGCATTTAAAGGCCAAGACAAAATGAACTCTAGCTGCCATGCCAAATCCCAGTTATATACACTAAAGATCAAGAAAATAATAAAAGGACATGTATACATGCAAATAATAAAAGAAGAAATATAGACAACTGACCTGGAAAAGCCATGGATTTAGAAGGCTGCAAAAAATGATGAAGAAATACAAGGAAGAGTAGTAGTAGCAGATAGTAATTGACATCATGAATAGCAAAGATTCAATTCAAATGGGCAATTGAGGGGGGTTTAGTGTGGGGGACCCACAAAGCATTTTCAAGAAAAGCAAGAATAGAACAATTTTGAGAGAAGGGTCAATGAATGAAAGAGTGAGTGGAGCTAAAAAGAGTCTACTTGGAGATGAGTTGGTGGTGAATGAGAAGCCCACTACTAATACAGGAAAAACCACATTCTTCTCTCTGCTTTATCGACTTTAATATTCAGATGCTTAGAGGGCAATAAGAAGCTTCTTTGTAGCGTGATCACATTCCCCTGTTGTTTCAAGGAAGCACAATATCTTTTTTTATTGGATAATGATCATGTCACCAGTTCCCACATTTTCTTTTCTCTGCACCCTCCTTCCCCTTCCTTTTCCTTTTTTTGTTCCGTTATACTACCAGGACCCTTTGAGGCAGAATATTTAAGTTGATGAATTTGAAGTTATGAAGATTGTTTATGGGAAATGTTTTATGTTGCATAATAATGTAGCAGTTGTTATATGGGGATGGATTACTTTCTTTTTATCTTTAATTACACTTGCTTATGTGGGGATACATGTATTCTTGTTTTATTTTGTATTTCACAAAAATAATATGCACATTCTTAGATATAACTCATGTAGGTATTATCAATGCGGAACTTAATAAGGCAACCAAGCGTTGTATTGAGTTATGTAACGATTATTTTTTTCTTGTATGACTAGCCAACAGAAAAGTAAAAGACAGTGAAACTGTCCAATATGATTATTTGTTGTCTTTTTTCTTGTGCGCTGGAAAGAAAAAATGGCATGGTTGATTAATTTTAGACCGCTAGTTAACAAATAAGTTTTTTTTGGCCATTCAAGAATTAAAGAAGAGGAATCTCAACTATTGGGATGTCAAACATTAATGGGTCGTTTGTTAGGTTTTACTAAGTAAAATAATTTCTGTATAAAAATTTAATCCGTTCAATACAATGTTTGGTTGCTCAATTCAATTTATGCATACCTAATACATGGATTACTTATACCTCATAGGAGGGCTTAGCTAATACCAAGCAAACCAAGGCATTACTAATCCTTGTATTAACTATACCTGGATAAGACCTTAAAATTACTAAACCGCCCCTCAAAACCTTTTCCTAAATTTTTTTGTACACGAAAAGAAGAATATTCAAGAGTATAATTATAAAGAAAATTTGTACAGTTTTAAACCAAACACAAGCTTAGGTTATACATTGCATAGCTAATTTTTAATATAATGAACCAAACACTTGATAAAAAATAATCACTATAATCCTTGCATTATTTGTGTTCATACCAAACGACTCCTAAATAACTAAGAAAATAACTTTTGAAAACATTAAACATTAAATAACTGAAAAGATTATTTTTTTTGTTTGAAAAAGCTAAGAGTACGATAAGCGTGCTGCTAACGTGCGCCCCGCTAGAAATTGGGAGGGGAAAACAGGCAAAGGTGCAGCTTGTGGATTTCATCGCAAATGAAGGAAAACTAACTGGATCAGGCAAAACTCCACTAGGAACCCTAACCATTGATGCCGGCGTATCTACACCTAAATCAATGGGTAGTGCGATTAGGGAAGTGAGCCCTACTGTCACCACGGGCTCGAAATCAATGGAGACGACAAGGAGAATCGAGATTTAACCATGTAACCGATGAAGGCCAGCTCTAGCAATACAACAGTAGCTCAATCGGAATCGGTGGCAGCAACTAAACAACTGGGAACAACTGGGAACATGGGAATACACTCGGCTAGGACGCTAGTGCGACAATGACAACTGAAACGCAAGAGACGCAGGTGATGGATAAGGGGAAAAAGACTTGGGCAAACCTAGTTGCAGGTAAATAGTGCTGCAAGAGGGATGGATTTAACCTTCATTGCTCCCACGATACAAAATGGTGAGAAAATAGTGGAATTGCAATTGAAAAGGGGACTGAGAAATGGAGGCTGGCAATAACCTTGAATGCCATCGGGGAAACACCAGTATAGGGGCTATTGAAAGGTTTATTGCTTCTCAATGGAACTTTGTGTCTAAGCTCAGGGTGTATTACCATAACGATGTTTTTTTGTGGTAAAGTTCAATAGCCTAGATGAATGCAACGAAGCTCTATGCTCTGGACCATATATGATCAATAGCAAACCAGTTATCACCAAAGCATGGACATCAGAATTTGATTTCAATAAAGAGATTGTTTATCTGAATTTCGGATAACAATTGAATTTATACGTGGTTTTAAGGATATGTTACTCAATTTGATACAAGTAACGAATAATATAACGGAAATTAAAGTCAATAGATAAATGGGGAAGAGATGCAAACCACAAGCCTTGGATAATCCTGGCCTTTGCTGATTCTTCCAAGATAAAAAGTAATTGTAATTGGAGCCAGATGAATAAAGTAATATAGAAAAATAATAAAAGCTGTTTTCTTTTCTTTATATTGATGATTTTCTTGAGATAGCCTTTGAACAATTACATTGCCCCTTTATATAGTTGGGGGATAATCTTTCATACAAGGTAAGAATCTATTTACAAAGTAAAATATCCCTTGATTTGCTGGTTTAACGGTCTTATTGATTGATGTCGAGATTCCCGCCGTGATGCTTCCTATCACGGATTTTTCGGTCCTTTCGTCATTCAAATTTGATGGCCTACCCTAGAACGTTTCCTGGAATCGAGCTCGATAGAATCAGTTCGGGCATCTTGGCTTCGTACTCTGATTCAATGTCATTCGGTCTCGACCTTCGATCTTTGGTACCTCGACCCCGATTGGATACTAACCGTATAGAATCGAGCCTAATTTGACTATATATAGGCAGGCCTGAGTTCGGCCTCATACAGATAGTCTCCTCGTTTTTCGGAAAGTAATGACGAAAAACGATGTGAGCCGCAACTTTTTGGTTATGATGAGTGACGACATACCTATGACGCGTGTGGCACGCAAGTCGAAATGTCCCATCAGAAGAACCGAACCATTATACTGAAAACTGACGGTGAAATTGTGACGTACGTGGTACGTATCGAAAATGTCTCATCAGAGACAAGCTTCTGCAACATCAGGTACACGCCAATTAATGCTTCGCTGCTTTGGGACGCGAGCCGCCGCTTTTGAGAGGTTATAAATACCCCTCTTCATCTTCATATTCAGGCGTTTAAGCTGTCTGAACAATTGCACCATTCCCTTCTTCAACCTCTCTGAAGTTTTCTCGTAAGTGGCCTCCGTTTTATACTTCTCTTACACCTGCATCTTCTAACTTCTTTACCTCTTAACAACAATGGCGAAGACCTCTAAATCTGTACCTCAGAGACAGACTCCTTCTTCCTCCCAACCCGTTGAAGAAACTCAACCTGTTGATGTTGAGGAAACCGTGGCTGAGCCTCCTTTGAAGGTGTTTGTACCGACCGGATGTTCAACCAGGGCAGACTTCAAAGTAGATAAGACCTCTTCGATACCGGGCCTGTGTGAGCCGATTACGAGGTACATTTGTTCGATTACGGACAAAGTCCTTAACAAGGTCAAGGAGGACTGTAACTGGATCGGCAAGTGTGTGGTTGTTCCCTCAACAGAAGAGGCGATCACCACCCACGTGGAGGGTTATTTAAGTGTTTACACTTACCCCTTCACGTTGGGCCCTTTGGACTCGGTTATAATTGCCTTTTGTAGAAGGTACGGAGTGACCTTAGGTCAGATCCATCCCTCTTTCTGGAGAATAGTCATTCTCCTTCATTTTTTTGCAAGCACGATCGACGGGCATCCTTTTACCGTCGATCATCTTATGTGGTTGTACTGTCCCCGACTTTACCGAGGGGGATTAATAAAACTTGCTCACTGGGCGAGCAAAGCCCCCTTCTCTAGCATCGATGAGGATAAGGATCGGGGCTGGTTGGGCCGATACGTTCAAGTGAAGACGTCAGACCTGATCCCGGCTGAAGACATGCCTTTTCCCGAGAAATAGAACATGAACGGTAAGTGTTACCTATCTCTCAATTTGTTCAATATTTTTCCCTTCGTCACTTTACTAACCAATTTCGTATGATGTAGCCGTATCTCGGATGCCGGCCACGATTCCTTATCTGAAGGAATGGGTCGAAAGAATAGTGTTCCAGAGACCTTATTCAGAACGCGCTTGGCGTGAGCTCTCGAAGGGCCAATGGGAGGCCCGACTCCATGGTGAGACAGGTTAAATTCGAGCTCAGCATTTTAGGTTATTGATTTCTAATTCTTTCCACTCTTCCTTAGTCGGTTTATCAAAGGATGTTGAAATGAGGCCTGTGTCCATAGGTGATGAGGTTCCCTGCGAGCCCCCTGCTTCGAAGCAGGAGAAAGAGAAGAAGAGGTAAGAAGCCCCGAGTTCCTCAGAGCCCGGAAAAAAGAGACCGAAAAAGAGAATAGCTCGTAAACCCAAGAGCAACATTGGTGATCGAATATTGTCTTCGGACTCACTTCGTCGATTGAGGGACGAGTCCGAAGGAGATGAAGATTTTGATTTTTTGGCTAGTGAGCCATCCCAAACTAAAGGACGAGGGGTCCCCGAGATGAGAGCTGATGAAATAGACCTTCATCGAGTCAGGGGCTCTGAGGTGGAGGCAAGAATTGGGGATTCTCCCGATGCAAGGAGGACTTTGCAGGGAGTCTTAGGCCCCATAGAGTTGATAGATTCTCATTCCTTCTCGGAATCGATACTCAACGAAGCCCAAGCAGCAAAAGAATGTTCCCCGGGCGGGAGCCATACATCGAAAGGCCCTTTCCGTGGTTTCTTCGATGGCGTGGATTCGATGTCCACGGAAGATACCTTTGGGCTCGACAACTTGGAAGTACCGAGGAAAAGTTCATCCACCGGCACGAGTGGGGTTTCTTTCGGTCCGAAGTTGGTCGACAGATTTCCTGCTCCGAGTTCATAGCCTGATCAGAAACGGACCATATCCTTTTACCATTCCTGAAGACGCTAAGGTCCTTTCCTCTCCTGTTGGTGTGGCCAGCTATCTTCGGTGTTTGGTGACCGAAGAAGATCATGCCAAGATGAATGAAGTGGATGCATCCTGCTTGTTCAACGAAGCTCAGCAGGCATTGAATAGGGTGATTTTCTAACAAGCCTTATCTGGTGTTTATTGTTTTGTACTTTAAAACTTTGACTAACTTTTGTCACTCCTCCTTTTTACGGGGCGACGAGACATTACTAGGCCCTTTAGGTGGGTAAAAGGCCTAGCAAAACTCATAAAAGGGGGTTTCCAAGTTTGGAAGTGACAAGGACAGGATTAATCAAGGAAAATTTAGAGTCACCACCTGACAAATTGATTTTGGTGTGCCAGGCCACCATTCTAGAACTTAGATTCAAAACTAAGATCACACCAGAGATTTGGGTAAGGGGGTTCATTTGACTCGGGGAGAAGGTGTTAGGCATTCCCCAAGTCCCGTGAAAAGTCACAGTTGCGTACTTGATTTAGTTGGCTTTTAATACATTTAGGCTGAGATAAAAACACACAGGAGGTTTGAGGTCATTCCCACCCAATAAAGAAAGAAAAACATAACTAAGATACTAGTAGTTTTACTTTCGATCTATATTTACAAATGCCTCGGGGCATCCCCCGGAATATCAAATACATAAGTCTTTCGGCGCATTCCCCGGATAAATTTAACTAAGGAATGACCTCTTGCCTCAAAAGTTAACAAAATGTCCTAGTACCGCCTACCCAGGTATGGTCGGCCTAAACATGTTGCTAGCGAGCAATATAATGAAATAAAATGAGATCTAAAATAAAGAAGAGATAAAAGTTCAGTTCATGGTCTTTTTCTTTTAATGTTTTATTTCATGCATTTAACTGAACCCAGTCCCAAAAATCACAAAGGATCAAGCAAAAGATGAAATGTCATCGTGAGTAGAGAATATGCGATCGCATATCTCGTATGCGAACCGCATTCTGCATGCAAGGATCGCGGATTGGAATAGAGTCTTAGGCATTGTCCAGTGTCGAAATGCGATCGCATATGCGATAGCAGATCATGTATGCGAACCGCAAATCACACGGCGGGACCGCAAATTGAAGCAGAGTTCTGGGTAATGTTTCAATGTCGAAAATGCAACAACCAAGCCAGAAATGCGAACCGCATTTCAGTTATGCGGTCGCATAACTTACCTCAAACGTGAAAATGCGATCCGCATATCAGTTATGCGGCCGCAGATTCGACATAAGGCACAGCTTAATCCTATTTTTTGTTTCAATCCTCATTAGAACATGATGTTTGACATTAATTACTCTATTCTATTTGCTAAGTGTGATTTATACACGTCGATTCACAGAATTACTAATCTAGGAAAAAATAAATATTCAAGACTTTACTCATGCTTTATTCATCCAAATAGAGTAAACAAGAGCCAAGAGATGGACCTGGTAGAGAATTCCTACCGGTTGTGGAAATCGTATCAGCTATGGAGCAACAAACCGCGATCAGAAGTTCGAACTGGCAGCCAGAATCGAAACTCCAATACCCTTTTTCTACCAAAGTTGAAGTTAAATGGAGTAGAAGTATATGTTCCTCTGTTTTTGTTTCTTTTGTTTTTTTTTGAAGTTTTTGAGAAGGAGATTGAAAGTGAATACGACCTCTATTTTGGGTTTTCCTTTGTTTTCAGAGCTTCAAACTGACATCAAAACAATATCGGAAACTCTATTTTTCAAACTGGTCGTTCTGATTTCTCTCTTCTTTTTTTTTTTGATTTTTCTGCAATTTTTTGGGAAGAAGAAGACTAAGAAAAATAGGGTTCTTCTCCAAATCTCCTCTCTTGCTCTCCAAGGAATTCACCCTCTCTGGAAGAATCCTGTGAAAAAAAAAATCTGTTGGTAATCAGTGATGGGGTCGTGTATAGAGTGCGTGAATCCTGAGGGAATTATTCCCTTGTCAGAGTTGGTTATTCATACGTGGCTGAGAGAATTGGGCTGGGTTGGATCATTTTAGGGGCTACTGGGTTTGGATTTATATTTGGATTGGGCTTAAACAAAAATCTGAAGACCAATTTTAAAGCCCAAAATATAAGACCTTGATTGAATTAAAGCTTGGGACTATTTTGATATTTTCTCAATTTTGAACCTAAAACATTTTTAATAATAGGATGAATTCCTACAAAATAAGCTCAAATAGTTATTTTAAAATACTATGACTTTTAGAGGTGATTCTAACGCGCGGGTCAAAAATTACATGTCTACAACTGTAACACTTTCTTTTGTGTTTTCAGGCCTCGGTACTTCATCATGAGGCTTTCCTTCGATTTTGGGAAGAATCGGGACGCTGTGAATGGCTCGAAAGGGAGATGATGAACCTACGGGCCGAATTAGATCTTGCCCGGAATGACAATTCCGGCTTGGTCGAGCAGGTGGGGCAACAGCTCGATCAAATCAACCAACTCCGATCTGAGGTAAGCACGGCTAGAGCTGAAGCCGATGAACGGAGGAGCAAGATGGATCGACTGGCTTCAGAAAAAGAGTCCTTTCATGCTCAGTTAGTTTCAGCAGAGGCTCAACTGGGGGAAGCAAAAGGGAGGATCGAGGCTCTGACTAGGAGCACCGATGAACTCCAGTCTCAAGTCAGCGTGATTACCTCGGATCGAGATGCTATAACCAACAAGCTGCAAACGGCTAAATCGGAGGCTGCTGTGATCAAAGCCGAGGCCGATGAGCTGGTGGCCTAGTACAAGGCCGATGCCGAGGATACTCAAGATCAATCAAGAAATATGGTTGATCACATGAAGTGGCAATCTCACCGGATCGTCCTCGAGGAGATCTATGCTTGAGGCTTTGATCTATCGGTGGAGATCGAAGATGCCAAAAAAGCCGAGACTGAAGCCAGAAAGTTAGCCTTCCCGGAGGAGGATGATTCTGAGAGCTCTGAAGAATGAGGCGTCCCTTTCTTTTCCTTTCTTTTATTTGACATTATGTAATGAAATTCCCACTTTTGTAAATGTACTTCGTTGTGTATATATACAAAGCCCTTTTCTTTCCTTCTTTCGTTAACTTTCAATCATTATTGACTTGATATAACTCTTAGCCTTAGAACTGAGGGTTTGCTTCAGTAAATTTTCTGTCCCCTCGAATTTTATTAGCTCGATTTGACCTTAGCCATTTAAGATTTGGGATTTGCCTTAGTAGGTTTCCCCTCGAGTTCATTAACTCGAATGGCCTTAGCCTTTTAAGGTTATGGGGTTTGCCTTAGTAGGCCTTACTCCCCCTCGAATTTTATTAACTCGGAATGGCCTTAGCTTTTTAAGTTCCGAGGTTAGCCTTAGTAGGTCTTGCTTCCCCTCGAGTTTTGTTTACTCGGAATGGATTTAGCCTTTTAAGGATCGGGGTTTGCCTTAGTAGGTCTTACTCCCCTTCGAGTTTTATTAACTCGGGATGGCTTTAGCCTTTTAAGGATTGGGGTTTGCCTTAGCAGGTCTTACTCACCTTCGAGTTTTATTAACTCGGAATGGCTTTAGCCTTTTAAGGATCGGGGTTTGCTTTAGTAGGTCTTACTCCCCTTCGAGTAAGTTTGCTTTTCGGATGAGTCCCCGAGTGGAGCAGTGTTTATTCGAACAAAAATTAAAGTGGCCCTTAGGCTCGTTTAATCGGAGATGAGATATTTGTATATAAGAGATCTTTCTTTATTCTCGTTTATGTGCTTGTACAATTGAAGCTGGGGTTCGATCAATCTATTTGGGCACAGTTCCTTTGACCGTTTGACCCTTACATTGAATCCTAATGATCTTTGATTCTAGAGATGTTTTCCCAAGCCAAAGTAGCCAAGCAACCCTCCAATATTTGAGGTGGATTGATGATTAACATCGAATACTGTTGTCACCGATTTGTTATCGGCCTTCAAATCTAAGTTGGCACGATTTACTAGTTGCCTCGTTAAAAATCTTGCCGTAAAATCCAGTTTGGGACAAAACCGGTTCAAGGAAAAAAGAGTGCAACGCGTGCTTTCATTCTTAATATCTCGTACTCCCCGATGTAAGGCAACTTATTCGATACCTGCGAATGTTAGTTTGCCGATGTAGAATAAAAACAAATAATAATAAGGAATGAAGGATTATACCTTAGCAGTAGTACCGTTCAAGTGACTTATGTTCCAGTTGTTTGGTAGTTGTTTTCCATCCATTGTTCCAAGCTTGTAGGATACCTTTCCGGTGATTTTTATGACAGAGTAAGGTCCTTCCCAGTTCGGTCCCAGTTTCCCTTCATTCGGATTTCGTGTGTTCGGTGTGACCTTCCTAAGTACTAAATCTCCGATATTGAAGTGTCGAAGATGGATTCTCCTGTTGTAGTACCTTTCGATCTTTTGTTTTTGAGCGGCCAATCGAATGAGGGGCAGCTTCCCTTCTTTCATCCAATAGTTCCAAATTCGTATTCATAGCCTCGTGGTTCGATTCCTCGGTTGCATAGCGGAATCTGACACTTAGTTCACCGAAGTCGACTGGTATCAAAGCTTCGGCACCGTAAACTAGGGAAAAAGGAGTGGCTCCAGTGCTCGATTTCTCGGTCGTGCGATATGCCCATAGGACATCGGGCCATATTTCCTTCCATTTCCCCTTCACATCGGTTAATCTCTTTTTGAGATTTTGAAGTATTGTTTTGTTGGTAGATTCGGCTTGTCCATTCCTACTGGGGTGGTAGGGCATTGATATGATTCTTTTGATCTTGTTATCTTCGAGGAATTTTGTCACTTTGCTGCTGACGAACTATTTCCCGTTGTCGCATACGATCTCTGATGGCATTCCAAATCGACATATGATGTGATCCCAATGGAACTCGATTACTTCTTTTTCCCTAACCTTCTCATATGCCTGCGTTTCCACCCATAAAGAGAAATAATCAATCATAAAAAGAATGAATTGAGCCTTACCTGGTGTGTAGGGAAGAGGGCCATGTCCATTCCCCACTTCATGAACGGCCATGGTGATAAGACCGAGTGTAGCGTCTTTCCGGGTTGATAGATCATCGGGGCATGCCTTTGACATTCTTTACATTTTTGAACGAACTCCTACGCGTCCTTTTCCATGTCGACCCAATAATAACCGACTCTGATTATTTTTCGGGTGGTTCGGCACCGGAATAATTCCCGCAAGTGCCTTCGTGGATTTTTCTTAAAATGTATTCAGTGTCACCCGGTCCATACATATCACGAGGGGGCCATCGAACGTCCTTCTAAATAAAGTTCCATTATCAGACAAACAGAATCGAGCAGCCTTCGTACGCAAGGCTCTTGATTCTTTTGGATCTGAAGGGAGTCTTCCGGAGCTGAGATATTCTATGTATTTGTTCCTCCAATCCCAGGTTAGACTCGTCGTATTGATATTTGCGTGGCCTTCTTCCACTACCGACCCCATGAGCTGTACGGCCTTTTCAGATTCGATCGCATCATCTTCGACTGACGATCCCAAACTGGCGAGGGCATCGGCTACGCTGTTTTGCTCTCGAGGTATGTGTTGTAAGGTCCATTCTTTGAACCTATGTAGTGTAACTTATAGTTTGTCTAAATAACTTTGCATCCGTCCTTCTCTGACCTCGAACGTTCTGTTGACTTGATTCACCACAAGAAGGGAGTCGCACTTAGCCTCGATCATTTATGCTCCCAGGCTTTTGGCTAGTTCTAAACCTGCAATCATGACCTCACATTCTGCCTCATTGTTAGTTAACTTTACAGTCTTGATAGATTGTCGAATTGTGTTACTGGTTGGGGGCTTTAGCATGATGCCAAGCCCCGATGCCTTCACGTTCGAAGCACCATCTGTGAACAGGGTCCATACTCCTGAAGGAGTCCCCGATCTGGCCAGTAGCTCTCTTTCGACCTCGGGTATTAGGGATGGTGTAAAATCGGCCACGAAATCTACCAACACCTGAGATTTGATGGCAGTTCGGGGTCGATATTCAATATTGTACCCGCTTATCTTGATAGCCCATTTGGCCAGTCGGCCGGAGAGCTAGGGTTTATGCAGTACGTTTCTTAACGGGCAAGTTTTTACAACGCATATGGGATGACACTGGAAATAAGGCTTCAGTTTTCTGGAGGTGCTCAACAAAGTGAGTGCCAATTTTTCCAAGTGAAGATACCTAGTTGCGGCCTCGCCTAAGGTTCTGCTAACATAATAAATTGGAAATTACGTACCTTGCTCTTCTCGAACTAGAACTCCACTTACCGCTACCTCCGAGACCGCAAGGTAAAGGTACAGCTGTTCACCTATGTGCGGTGTATGTAGCAAGGGAGGGCAAGACAAATACCTTTTGAGCTCTTCAAAGCATGTTGGCATTCCAGCGTCCAACAAAAGTTGTTCTTCTTTTTCAACAGGTCGAAAAATCGATGGCTTTTATTGGACGATCTTGAAATAAATCATCCCAAAGCGGCTATCCGCCCTGTCAGCTTTTGTACAGCCTTCACATTATCTACGACTGTGATATCCTCGACAGCCTTGATCTTTTCGGGGTTGATCTCGATTCCACTATTCGAGACCATGAAATCGAGGAACTTGCCCGAACCCACACCAAACGCGCATTTCTCCTTGTTCAACTTCATGTTGTATTGCTTCAATACGTCGAATGTTTCCTTCAAATGGTTCAAATGGTCCTATGCTCGCAAGGACTTAACTAACATGTCGTCAATATAAACTTCCATTGTTTTTCCTAGTTGTTTTTCGAACATTCAGTTTACTAGGTGTTGGTAAGTGGCTCCTGCATTTTTTAACCCAAATGGCATCAGATTGTAACAGTATATGCCATATTTAGTGATGAAGGATGTTTTTTCTTGATCAACCGGGTCCATCCTTATTTGATTGTATCCAGAGTAAGCATCGAGAAAACTAAGGGTCTCATGGCCGGTGGTAGCATCGATCATGCGATCAATGTTGGGTAATAGAAAAGAGTTTTTTGGGCATGCCTTATTTAAATCCTTATAATCTACACACATTCTTAGTTTATTCCCTTTTTTAGGGACTACTACTACATTTGCTAACCATTCCGGGTATTTAACCTCCCGAATGGACCCTATCTTCAAAAGTTTAGTTACCTCATCCTTGATGAATGTATGTTTCAGCTTGTGAGTAGTTATCTCCGGTGGTATACCTGTTATATCAAGGTGGGACCAAGCGAAGCAATCTTTGTTAGTTATAAGGAATTGAATAAATTTTGTCCTGAGCTCGGAGCTTAGGCCCGAGCCCAGATATACCTTTCGTTCGGGCAAGTCTTCTCGCAGCGTGACTAGCTCGAGTTCCTCAACCGTCGATTTGGTGGCATCGGACTCATCGGGGCTGATGAAAGATCTGGGAATTCCATAATCGTCATCCTCGACATATGTTTGTTTATCCGCGTTTGTCGAATATGGTGTCTGTGATTGCTATTTTATCTTTCTCTCGACCATTTGCGAAGGAACTGCTGGTGCTGGTGTTATTTCTTCCACCGCGAACATCTCTTTCGCAGCTGGTTGTTCCCCGTAAACCGTTATAATTCCATCGGATGATGGGAATTTCAACACTTGGTGCAGCGTCGAAGGTACGACTCTCATGTCGTGGATCCATGGTCTCCCGAATAGAGCATTGTACCTCATGTCCCCTCTGATTACGCAGAACTTCATTTCTCGAATAGTTCCGGCAGTGTTTATCGGTAATGTTATTTCACCCTTAGTGGTCTCACATGCCATGTTGAAGCCATTGAGTACTCGGACTGTAGGAACGATTCGATCCGTCAGGCCGAGTTATTCTACGACCCATGATCGGATTATATTGGCCGAACAGCCTGGGTCGATCAATACACATTTTACTCTAACTCTATGTATAAGCACGGATATTACTAGTGCGTCATTGTGGGGTTGTATAATCCCTTCCGCATCTTCCTCGTTAAAATGTAAGATCCCCTCCGTCACGTAATCTCGAGTGCGCTTTTCCCTGGTGATGGATATCTTGGTGCCTTTCAGCATCGAACCTTGAGGTGTATCTACTCCGCCGATAATCATGTTGATCGTGTGTTGAGGCTCTTCCTGGATTACCTGTTTATTCCTATTTCCGAAGTGATTCTTTGCTCGGTCGCTCAAGAATTCTTGAAGATGTCCGTTATCAAGCAACCTTGCTACCTCCTCTCTCAATTGTCGGCAATCTTCTATTCTATGACCGTGAGTACCATGATATTTACATATCATATTAGGATCCCTTTGGGCTGGATCCGATTGTAACGGTCGAGGCCACTTAGTATCTTTGATGCGACCAATAGCTGATACGAGAGTGGCCGCATCAATATTGAAATTATACTCCGATAATCGAGGTGCCTCTTGATGACCGGTGGTCCTCTCGAAGTTGCCTTTAATTATGGGCCCTCGGTTATTCTAACCTCGGTCATTTCTCCTTTCGTGTCTTGGGGAGTTTTGCCTTGCTGTAGTGATTTTTCTATCCCCGTGATATGACCGATGTCGTTCTCTATTCAATCTTGGTTCACGATAAATCTCCCTTTGAACTTTATCATGAGTTCTAACGAGATAAATGGATCCCGAAGGGGCTCCAAGCTGATCATCTTCGACTCTGATTTTCGATTGGTATCGGTTATGTACATCGGCCCATGTGACGGAAGGGTATTCTATCAAGTTTTGCTTGAGTTGCTGTGAAGCCGTCGAGCTTCGAACGTTGAGCCCCTGAGTGAAGGCCTGAACAACCCAATCATCTGTGACCGGTGGCAGGTCCATCCGTTCCATCTGAAAACGAGATACGAATTCTCTGAGCATCTCGTTATCCTTTTGTCTGACTTTGAATAGGTCCGACTTTCTCGTTTCAACCTTGATGGCGCCTGCGTGTGCTTTTACAAAAGAATCTGCAAGCATAGCAAAGGAGTCAACTTTCTCGTTCCCTTTAATAGCGCATGTGTATGCGGTTACATGCTCGTTTGGATCAGTCGTTCCGTTGTACTTGGGGATTTCCGGCATGCGGAATTTTTTGGGTATTGGTTTTGGAGCGGCGCTCGATGGGAAAGGTTTTTGTACAAATTTTTTGGAATCTAGGCCCTTTAATATTGGGGGTGCTCCTGGGATTTGGTCCACCCTGGAGTTGTACGTTTCCATCTTTTTGTCATTTGCCTCGATTGTTTTCTCTCCAGATTCTACTCGTTTGGTTAATTCCTTGAGCATCTTCATAATCCCAGAGTTTGCCCTCGATTCACCTTCATTCGGCTCTCCCGTAACTGGTTCATTCCTAGGAACAGTTCCCTGAGAAGGGCCAGACTCAGTTTTGTTCGATATTTGGCTTCGATTTTGTAACTGAGCTATGGCTGCCTGCTAGGCTTGCAACATTTCGAAGATCATCCTAAGGATGATCCCGTCCCTTTTGTCGTTTTGGGGATTCTGTGTCGTTGACCGAGGTTCCCTACGAACGCTATTTGACAGGCCAGTAGTCTGATTTGCATTGACTGCCACTTGTGAATTAGCGTCGATCGGAACTTCATCACCGGGTGCTATGTTGTTGTTTTCTCCTTGATGATCGAATTCATTATCGACGTACAAAGGTATAGATTGAGAATGCGACATAGCCGTATTGCAACCTAAAATCAGAGATACTTCAAAGAGCAAGTGTAAAACAATTTGTGTGACAAAAAATTGTATCAAACACTCACTATTATCCTTAGCCCCACGGTGGGCGTGTTATAACCCATATTTGTACAGGTTAGATTACACTGTAAGACAGTCTACATAGGTCCGAGAAGAGAATTACCTTTGAGACAATAAGAGTTGTCCTATTGGTCTTAAATGATGCAAGGGTGTATAAGGGTGGTTAATAAGTATTAGAAGATAAACGAGTTAAGGATATTGTAACTCGTATTTTCGGGTAAATCGAGAGGTGATTAACATTAACAAGAGGTCATGTTTTAAGGTATTTGAATCATATAATATCCGTTTCATAAGTCTTGAAGTCAAACGAGTTATGAAATAAAAGTCGACAAAAGTTGTCGCAACTTAGGTTCACAATTTTACTTAAACGTTAGGTCAAATGTTTTTGAGCTTTTCTCCCAATTTACAAGGAATTATGGGGTGATCTACCTACCAAATTAAAGGTCTATGAGTCTAGTTTCCAACGCATCAAACCGTTTGTCAATAAGATCTCGGAGTATTGAGATAAGTGTATTTCCGCAGAACTGCGCAGACTAGTAGGTGACAAGTAGGTGCATCACCTACTTGCCAAAATTAGGGGATAAAATTAAAAGCCCCAAATTCGGCCAAGAGGGGACCTTTAAGAGATTTTAAACTCAGTTAATTCACTATTATTCCAGACCTTCAAAACCGAAATAGAACCCCTGCAACCCCTCCCCAAAAATCCCACACAAACCCTAATCGATTTTCCCCCTCTTTCAAGTTCTAATTAGGGGGTGAAACCTAGAGTTTGAAGAACCAAAGCAAGGGCTGAGTTATCTAACAAGTAAGGTTAGTTTACTGCTCTCTTTCATACATTTTTTCTACTGTTAAGTCTTGGTAATTCGTTCTATACATGTAAGAACTCACGGGATGGTGATCGGAAGCCGTGAGTTCGAGTTATTCATTGGTAGCGGACTGTTTTGTGGACTGTTTTGTGTTGCTGTTAGGCTGCGTGTCTTACTACTATTTTGTGGAGTTTTGGAGGATGAAGGGTGTGGAGAAACACCATATATATTTAGGTTGTGGGCTGATAGTTATTCATAACATTTCCGGGTTGTTTGACAGGAGTATAGTGGCCATCGTATGTATGAAGTGATTAGTTTGTGCGTGGACTATTTTGGGAGGCTCAATATGATTCTTATTGATGTTGTTTGGCTGTTTGGTGATTGTTTTGACTTGTGTGAAGTCATATATATAGGGGAGGTGCTGTCCGTTTTATCGCAAAATAGGTTACAGTCGATACATAATAGTTACGATGCTTAAACGATAACAGTAGTGTCATTTCTCTTA
>MCJB01045759.1:35481-88580 GCA_002018475.1 Nicotiana obtusifolia
AGGCGTATATATGTATATGATAATTTTCAAAAGGATATATATATATATATATATATATATATATATATGTATATGTATATGTATATGCATATACACGTCAGGCATGATATGGTTAGTCGCCCTCAGAGGCATTCAGATGGTACAGGTTGTATGTCTCTTATCCTGATGCTTATTATTGTTCTTATATTATGTTTCCTGTCTTACATACTCAGTACATTATCCGTACTGACATCCTTTATTTGTGGACACTGCATGTCGTGCTGCAGGTCCGGGCGGGCAGATAGACGAGGCTCCCCCACCACAGTAGGCTACCCAGTTCAGCAGATATTGGCGAGATCCATCCTTCGGACTTGCCACAGTCTTGGTATGCATTCTGTTATAGGCATTATGGGCATGTCGGGGCCCTGTTCCGACGTAGGTTGCATCATGTACGTTTTTGTATAGGCTCATAGACAAGTGTCAATTTATGCATAGACAAGCGTTGGGTTGACTTATGTACAGTTGAATTGCCTTGTCGGCAAACGTATGTATTTTGTTGTATGGTTTTGCATTGCAGCCTTGTTGGCCATATTATGTATATAAGTATGTTCGTATCATGGTATGATATCTCAGTTCATTATAATTATTGTTCGAGATTGCATATATATGACAAGCCTTATAGATAATAAGGAAAGTTAGATGAAGGGTACGTCGGCGCCCGTTGAGTAGGGTCCGGTGCCAGTCGCGGCCCTCCGGCTTGGGTCGTGACAGGGCGCCAAACTGTTCACCCTGAATTTCGGATAACAATTTAATTTATACGTGGTTTTAAGGATATGTGACTCAATTTGATACAAGTAACGAATAATATAACGGAAATTAAAGTCAATAGATAAATGGAGAAGAGATGCAAACCACAAGCCTTGGATAATCCTGGCCTTGGCTGATTCTTCCAAGATAAAAAGTAATTGTAACTGGAGCCAGATGAATAAAGTAATATAGGAAAATAATAAAAGCTGTTTTCTTTTTTTTGTATTGATGATTTTCTTGAGATGGCCTTTGAACAATTACATTGCCCTTTTATATAGTTGGGGGATAATCTTTCATACAAGGTAAGAATCTATTTACAAAGTAAAATATCCCTTGATTTGCTGGTTTAACGGTCTTATTGATTAATTCCGAGATTCCCGCCGTGATGCTTACCTATTACGGATTTTTCGGTCCTTTCGTCATTCAAATTTAATGACCTACCCTAGAACGTTTCCTGGGATCGAGCTCGATAGACTCAGTTCGGGCATCCTGGCTTCGTACTCTGATTCAATGTCATTCGGTCTCGACCTTCGATCTTTGGTACCTCGACCCCGATTTATCGAGCAGTAATCATGATGGATACTAACCGTATAGAATCGAGCCCAATTTGACTATATATAGGCAGGCCTGAGTTCGACCTTATACAGAGATACTGAAGACTATCCCATTATGGGTAAGATTACCCAACTTACCTCTTAATTGCTGGGAAAATGAAATGCTGAGTCGAATTGGGAGTAGCTTGGGGAATCCTATCTATGCGGATGATTGCACTACTAAGATTGATCATATCTCCTATGCTAGGATACTTGTGGAAAAGAACATCACTAGGCTGCTGCCCACAAAGGTGAAACTGATGGATTCGAATGGAAAGCAGTTTGATCAGGTGGTTGACTATGACTGAAGTGTATTACACCAAGTGTCTACAGTTGGGGCATAGCTGCCAGAATAGAACAAATCAACATCCTCAACAGATTCGGCACACCAAGCAAACACATGAATGAAAAGTAAAACAAGGTAAAGAACTTCAGAATAGGCAACAACACAGGAACAAGTTGTGATCCTGCAGTCAGGAGGGCACCAAAAAGAGGACAGGGTGATCCAGCAAGTTGAAGTGAGTAGACAAAATGAAAAAGGGGTCCAAATGCAAATCGCAAAGCCTAAGATCCTAGATTCACCAGCTCCAACTATCAATACCGACAAGGTGGAAGGATGGCAGGCTCTTAAAAGCAGGTCTGGGGCAAAAAATGCACAGCGAAACACGAGTAATTGGTGGATGTAATGAATGGATTCAACTTGCTCAGGGGAATGAGGAGCAACTGAATATAGGGAGTTGTTCAAGTATACAGATGTGTGGTCCGAGTAGCAATAGGGGAGATAGGGGAAGTGCACCAATCAATTCCAAATGAAGCTTGTCACTTGGAATGTGAGAGGTCTCAATAAGAGTTATAAGCATAAGGAGTTAAAGAAGTTTATAAAGGATAATAATGTGGGAATGCTTGCAATCCTAGAGAATAAGGTTAAGGAACACTATGCTAGCAAAATAATAAAGAAAATAGCTTCATAGTGGCAATGGTGTAATAACTATAATGCAAATGGGGAAGGAAGAATATGGATCCTTTGGGATCCAGATCAAGTACAATTTAATGTGCTGGATCAACCTGGGGTGATGAAGGAAGGTAACATTCTAGAAAGAAAGCAGCAACTGCAGATTATTGAACCTGTAACCGCTGCAGAAGTATACAATGCACTAGGTGGAATTGATGATAAGAAGGCTCCAGTCCGTGATGGGTTTAATTTCCTATTCTTTAAAAGGACATGGTCAATTATAGGGCAGGAAATCACAAATGCAGTTACCAGGTTCTTTGCCACAAGAGAGATGCATTTGCCAATCAATGTCACCTCTGTCACTCTGATACGAAAGGTGAAACATCCCTCAAGTATAAGAGAATTCAGACATATTTCATACTGCACAGTACTGTATAAGATTATATATAAGATCCTAACAAAAAGACTACATGGGGTTATGGGTGCTTTGGTCGATAATAGTCAATCAACTTTTGTTCCAGGGATAGTTATCACTGACAACATTATACTAAGCCATGAGCTAGTGAAAGGGTATGGTAGGGAAATGATATTACCTAGATGCATGATCAAACTAGATATGCAGAAGGCTTTAGACATGCATAAGGCTTATGACTCTGTGGAATGGCCTTTTTTAGAACAAATCCTCAAAGGCCTGAATTTCCCTACTCTGTTTGTCAATTGGATCATGAAATGTGTTTGCACAGTCTCATACTCTATCTTGATAAATAGAACAGAGCCATTTAGAGCCAAGAAGGGACTAAGACAAGGGGATCTATTGTCACCCTATCTGTTTATTTTAGTCATGCAATACTTATCAAGGATGCTTAAAACCCTACAAATCAAACCTGATTTCAATTATCACCCTAAATGTGATAAACTGAACATAGTGCAGTTGGGGTTTGCAGATGATCTTCTGCTGTTCTACAGAAGAGATACTATATCAGTTCAAATGATGTATGATTATTGCAAAAGATTTTCAATGGCCTCAGGTTTGACAACAAATATTTAGAAAAGTTCCATCTATTTTGGTGGTGTAAGCCAAACTGTACAACAGGAGATCCGAGACTCATTGGGATTCTCTAGAGGAGAACTCCCTTTTAAGTATTTAGAGGTGCCCCTGAGTACAAAGAGAATCTCGATCATGCAATGCCAACCATTAATTGAGAGAATGCTGGAAAGAATCAACTCTTGGACTTCCAAGTACCTGTCTTATGCAAGCAGACTCCAGCTCATTAAAACTGTACTATTCTCCATTCAGATTTACTGGTCACAGATCTTTGTACTGCCAAAAAAGATCATTAAGAAGATTGAGACTACATATAGAACCTACTTATGGATATGTGGAGTGGAGAACTCAAAAAAGGCCTTACTAGCTTGGGGAAAAGTGTACTATCCAAGGACTGCAGGGGATTTCAATGTACTGGATTTATATACTTGGAATAAGGCAACCATATGCAAGCCCCTACGAAATTTGTGTAAGAAGAAAGACAGGTTGTGGGTGCAATGGCTCCATATATACTACGGGAAGGTACAACCAATATGGGATGCTTCTCCAAAACAAGCATCATGGTGGTTCTAAAGATTTTTAAGGCTAAAAGCTATACTGAGGAAGCAGGACTAAGCATGAATGAGTCGATTAGCTGGGAACACTTCTCCATTAAGAAGCTTTATCTGAAAATGTGAGATAGTTTCCAGAAAATAGCTTGGAAGAGATTGATCTGCAATAATATAGGAGCTCCCAAATGGATCTTCATAATAAATTTGGCTATACAAAGGAGAGTACTCACTAAGGATAGACTAGCTGATGGAGGGTTACTCAAGATCTTGACTGCTCCTTGTGCAGGGAGGCTGCCGAGTCAATAGACCATTTGTTCTTTGGTTGTGCGCTATTTAGCATTGTCTGGACTAAAGTGATGACATGGCAAGGTATACCAAGAACACCACTATATTGGTAGGATGAATTACTATGGATGGAGACATATATGAATGGGAGAACAGCTGTCGCAGAAATCTATAGAATGATATTCACTACAAGTATATACAATTTATGGCAAGAGAGAAACAAGAGGACCTTCAGGGGGAGAGTCGGCTAGCTGAAGTTCTTGTTAGATTAATCATACAGGAAGTAGTATGTACAGGTACTTTGAGGTCTAAGCTTGTAAGGAAGATCGAGGATCTTTCGTTCATTGGTAAATAAAATACTTTAATTAACAAAAAAAAAAAATTAAACTTATGATTTTCCAAGAAGTAGATAAAACTTATTGGAAAAGAAAGAAAGAGATTGGGTGTAGAGTTTATTAGATTTGGGTTTGGATCTCAAGGGTAGTTGGATATTTAGAGATGGGTAGGTCATATAATTTGATATGTGATTAATGGAGTGGATTTAAAACCAAATTCAATAGATCAGGAGCAGTTTTGATCTTTTTTAGTTTTATTTTAAATGGTCCATTAGTTTTTAGGGTATTTTTTGGCCAAAAAAGAATATTAGGGGCAATTTTGGTTCAATAATGAACGAAGGGCATTTTTGTATAAAATCCAACAAGTTAGCAGTAATTTTGGCCCAAATCCAATAAGTACCACCCATAAAATTATCCTGTTATAATTTTTTTGTGCGTTTAAACTAGGATAAATTACACATTTGACCGATCAGCCAAAAAATAATTACATTTACTAGCCAAATATACAAAACATATAATTAAGGGGTGTTGTAGGTATCACCTATGAATTAAGGAAAATGATCACCTCCAATGATACTTCCTCATATTAACACCAAAAGACACACTAAGGGGACCATAACAATAAGGGCAAATCGATATTAAAGTAGTAAATATAATATATCCAACATTGTGCTTCCAGGTTTGAGTTGCAAAAACTAAATTCTAGGAGAAGAGAAAAGGGGACTATTTTAATATTACTGTCCAAATATTATTTGTTTATTTATTTATTATAAAGTGACTTAAGTTTGAAACGAGTTTTAAATCAGCAACCATAAAAGTGGCTAGTTGTCAAAGTCGTCGTGCTGGAAATATACGTATCTGAACCCTAATACTAGTGACGGTGTTAAATCATTGCATTTTCCTCCGATATTCGGATTGTTTTTTAATTTCCTGTAGTTTTAGGTAGTACAATTTATACATGTTACTATAACAAATAAAAAATTTCAGAAAGTGCGAAGATGGTATTGTCATGGTTTTCATAATGTTTTCCCTTAGAATGAAATCTGACGAAAAAGGTGGTCTTTTATAAAGATGCTTTAATACAATTATTCATAATTGAAAAGGATTTGATTGTTTCATCATTTTTTTTTCTCCTAGTGACCATTACCTAAAATTATCATACAAAAGTGAGTGACGTATGATAATCCTGGTGATTTTTTTACCTTTAAAGGTTGATAATAATGATTTGAGTTTTAGAAATTTTCCAGTAATATTTATAATACATTTGACATAGTTCGTAAAAGATAGAAGCTTTTTTTTTTCATCTGGTGAAGACTATTTTAATTTTCACTATTCAAGATAATCAAATACCAAAAAATAATTTTATAAAAAAAAACATTTTCAAAAATATGCTTTTCGTTGTATCAAACATATACTAGCAAAAGGAAGAAGTACCCATCGAATTCATGATCATTTTCTTTTCCCTCCTCTAGTGTTCTAAATATTTGCAGACATTACAATAAAATTATGAGTAAGGGAGTTTTGATATGATCATTGGCGCAAGAAAAAAGAATACTTTCCCCAACAATTACTGAGATTGATTTAACTACTAAGATTTATGGCGGAATGGATAAGATCCCTCTATCCTTAATTAGAGATTTCGAATTTGAGCCCTAAGAATAGAAAAACAATCCCAATAATAATCACTTTCCTTTAAAAGACTTAAGCGATGCGAATCCAAAGTAATCGAGGCTCCTATGCAAATACTAAATACCGGATGGAAAAATAGAAAATTTACTGTGACTTTGTGAGGCTATAAGTACCAATGTGGGATTCCCTTAAACAGTTTCTCTTTTAAAAGAACAATGAATTGATTATTTCTTTTAACTTAATACAACATTTTTTTTTTTTGGCAATCAAACAGTTTTATTACCAAAGTATAAACTATGTACAGCTCAAGAGATTAAAAAAAAAAAAAAAAAAAATCAGTCTCCAGCTCAGCTCTCATCTTATATCCTACCAATTTCAAGCATCTTCATCTCTAATATTCCAGTTCAAGGATAAAAATTCAGGTTTTTTAGTTTTCCCGCATCGACCCCTTATGAAATACATGTTGAACAATCATCTTAATGATAGTATAAACATCCCTTTTGTTGTTCACGAATACCCTTTGATTCCTCTCTTGCCAGACATTGTATATACTCCCGACTAAAACTATCCTGTATGAGTAGTTATGACTGTTTTTGTTCATAAAAGGGATACACCTATACTTATAATGAATTTGACGTCAAAATATGTTTTTTCTTTTCTTTGTTATTACGACGAAATAGTTTTGCCCTATCACTTCAAATGAACAAAGTAAAAGTATTTTAATTGGTTTTATTAGGTAATGTGTTAAAACGTAAAATGCATTATGAAACTGACAAAAGATATATCCTAAAAAGAACATACACGTGAAATTAAATATATTTTCAATAAATTATAAACATTTGATTGAAACATAATTAAATAAAATTTCACACGTTTCATGTTACAAATTTTATAAATAACTTGGTTGCACTTTTTTGTGTACCTGTCTCTCGCCTCTTCTTAGTCGCTAAAGCTTTATTTTCTTATATATGCAAAAGAATCGGGAAAAAAGCAAGAAAAGGCTTCTCCCAAAAGCTTAAGATTAGAAAAAGAAAAGAGATTTGAGATTGTGACAATACGTTAGCTAGACAAGACCTAAAGGTAATGTATGATGTTATAAATCATACAATTATTAAGTAATGAAAAGGTTGGCATTTATCCTTTTCCAATAGCATCTAGATATGGTAGCTATCACAAGTGTGCTTACACCCACCATTTCCAAGTATTTAAAAGACATCTTCTCTATGTAATTCCTATTCCATGAGTAGATGCAGAAGCGAATTTAATTTTAGAGAGTCAACGAGTATTGCTTCTTTTTTTTTTAATACATATGCCAATACATTTATAAATCTACATAGACTGAGTTGTGTTGAATATGCTGTCAAGTTAAGGGAAATTACCAAACAAACCATTCTAGCCACCACCGAGAACTATCAATCCTACCAACAGGTAACAAAAATGAAGACTGGCTATATAAATTACTCAGTTTCAAATATATATTTCTAAAACTTCGGACATTGGTAGTTCAAGTTCAGACATGCATGTATAAAATTAGGGGCTGTCAAGCTTAACTTCAGACGTTTGTTTACCCAAAATTAAGTAATAATTAGATTTGTACACGGTATAAAAGATATTTGGTTTAATTTAACACAAATAATTAAGAATAACATATAAATTTAAAGACGAAATAAACGATCAAATCAATTGCAGTGTTATGACCAAGCCTGATCTTAGATTGAACAGTGACCTCGTCCTCGATTGGATCCTCGGTTCAAACCCAATCGTGAATGAAGAATAGAACAAGTGAGCAATGTCTTTAACAGTAGCTAGACGGCAAAAATAAACTTTTATTGCTTTTAATTATGTGTTACAATGCGTCTGATTAAAGAAAAACTTCTCCTTTATATAGTATGAGAATTTCAGTCCTAGTATAAGTCTAAAAGAGGTAAAAATCTTCTTCTCCCGGTAATTGTTGACCCATAATCAATTCTGAACAAGATTCGCGCCGTAATATCCAGTTGAGGGCTATTATTACTGCCTCCTATCCGTCGTGCATGACCATCCACAGCGTCTCCCGAGGTCTGGAAGTTATACTCGGTTCGGGATGCGTTGCTTTACCATGTCCAATGTTGGATATATAGTTCACTCTTCCTGGGTCTTGATATAAAGGGTTTCTGGCCTCGGTTACATTCTCGAGGATCCGTGCTCCTTTCGTTCTCTCATCGGGGAATCGGGATGGACACTGCCTTCGATTTTATCCACACACAACATTGTCTGAAGTTCGAATTTATGTCTTGAGTTTTTTGAGACTTCAAACTCACGAGTCTAAATTTAATTTTGAAGCGGTTAAATTTACAAAAATTTATAAATTAGATCTTAAATAGCGGTTCTCAAAGCGGCTAGTTGTGCACTTTCCCCTAGTTTATATGTCAAAAGTTGTCCTACATTTCATGCCTGGTAAAATAACGTCCCAAAATTGATTGGCTATTGGGATTAATTCTTCAAATTGGAAATGGCTAATTGGCCCAAACGATAAATCTGTAAGATTGGCCCAAAGTAAGAAAGTTCTTCTAACAAATTAGTTGAAATATGTGGCCCAAATCTGATAGATACATACTCTCACATTTTCAACCTATGTAAATTTATTTGACTGGATACGGAGTTTAAGAAAAGAGAGAAGACTTTTGAATTTTTGGTGTAAAATGAAACACATATATTTTGTGTGATTATAAATCATTGCATAAAGGTAAATTATTTCCAAATAGGGAAAGTGGTCATTCTTTTTTACACGGACTAAAAAGGAAATAGATTAACATAAATTGAAACGGAGGGAGTATTAGCCAGTGTTTTAGCTCATGCAGGTTCTAGCCCTCCAATGTAATCTTTGCCTTAACGTTTTTTAGACAAACTAGTTGATGATATGATTGTTTTTTTGGTAAGGTGTGAATGAGAAATGTATGAATGTTGTCCTATATGAAATAAAGAGAAAAAAGTTATTGAGCTTATATTGAAAAGCACTTTTATACTAACATGAAGGGTTGGAAAGAAGGTAAGTTTTTGCACCGTTGTCATCGCTCAATTTAGCTTTAGATTAAGATTCAAATTCGAATTTGATCAAATATAATTGATAACTTAAAGGGTTGGAAAGAAGGTAAGTTTTCGCGCCTGTTATCATTGACTTAGCTTCAGATTAGGATACGTATTCGAAGTTGGTCGAAAGTCAATGATAACTTCTGAACCAACGAATTTTCTATATTTTTATTTCGCAAATCTTCTTTTATTTCGTGGCCAATTTCGTAAAGGCACCAAAAAGGCAAATTTTAGATTGTACTTTTTCATCTCACTCAATTGTTGGCTATAAGTGCAAAGGCCTTGCCTCAAATTTTTCACTGGAAAGTTTTGAGCTCTTCTGCATATTTTCAAAAAGACAAACAGAATCTGTGTTGTGTACTTTATTTCTGATTTGTATCTTGACGTTCGTTGGAATTTAAAGTACTGCTATTCCAACAAAAATATATTTATTTATTTTGGGAAAGTAATTCAACACCTCAGATACTGCAAGGAGATTAAACTTTTTAAGGATACACATTTTGGTTATTTTAGATATTATGTTTTTTATTGTTTCAACTGGTTTATAGTATTGATCTTCCACAATCAGTTATAATTTGAATAGAAGTAAATCATTTTACAAAGGTTTTCTGTATTTTATTTATTAATTTCGTGTGTTATATTTCATAGATCGAAAAACTCATGTAACTAATGTAAGAAAAATGAGTAGATAATATTGACCAAGAACAAGAAGGAAACAAAAACAACTTATCCAAAATACTGTCTCGTGGTAAGCCACTCCCTTAAAAACAATTTCGTCCTGACTTGGTTGGAAGGAATTTGCATAAAACAATTGCCTAGAAATTGGTTGAAGAAGAAGAGAAGATGAATGTGTTTTTCTGCATTTGAAAACTACACAAAACAACTCCTAATATAGATAAGATACTAGAGCTATTACAAGAAGGAGAATTAAATTGGGGGTTATGAAAAATAAAAGAGTATAACTACTACAAGATAGCTGTTTATATTCTGGTAAGCTCAAAAAATAAAATAATTTTAGCAAAATCAAATTTAGGTTAGGCCTCACGTATATCTTGTGCGCAGGGGAGGGGGGCAAATCGACCCGTTTTGCCTTCAAAGCCAATTTCTCATGTGCGCGAGGCCACTCCCTTTCCTAGTTCTTTACAAGCCCAACAAAGAAGAATTCAATATAAAGAGAAGAAAAAGATTTTTCATAACCAATGAGGGACACTTTGTATTTCACAAAAGACAAAGAAGTAAAGAAGGGAAAAGGGACAAAAAAATATCGTTGACTTTTCATTACCAAGTATAAATAATACCAACAATCCCCCACTAATGCAAGGACAAAATTAGAATGAGAATAATTCTGGGCAACATGTAAATGTCAATATCTTTCGATTTGAATTGACACGTAGTGAAATGAGGCAGCAACTAACATCCACAAAGTGAAGTAACTCCTGAACTGAATGAACATTAGTTGAGAACTCCACAAAACATACTATATCCTTAATTTTATGCAAACTCTGCGATACTAACAAAGTGCTTTTATGGTCATGCACATACCTTGGATCTCATGAGCACCCTAGAAATACATTCCAAGTCTTTCATTAAAAGGAGACCCCACATTTACACTCACATAGGTGATTCCATTAAGTCTATCTATACATAAACCACCTTAAGGTTATGGAATCATTAAGAGCAAAATAAGCTCAACCTTATAAAGCACTATCACACACCATAGGGATAGGAAATGTTGTGCATATTGAGGTCATATATGGTTTTGTTTGACCACAAAAGAATATCCACCATACTTCCTCAATCCATGGGCTTTAGCCCCATCCCTCTCAACGTTTCAAGGATAATTCTCCTGGCCAAACCCTTGGTTAAAGGATCCGCCAAATTTCTTTTGAATCTTACATATTCCAAGAAAATAACACCATATTTCAACAATTATTTTACCGCACAATGTCTAATGCGGATATGTCTTTGTCACGACCCAACTTAGGATTGTGACCGGCGCTTAGGAGCAAGTGCTCCCAAGTAAGCCTCATCGAAAATTTTACAGAAAATCGGACAGAGTTTTCCTTATTTTTGGACCATCCAAAATTTTTTTCCTGTCTCAAATCAATAACCAAACATCCTAATATTAAACCAAATAATTGACAACTTGTCAATTAACCAATACAAGTCTCCAGTATAACTAAACCACCAACTAACCAATAGAAATACTAATTTATCTCCAACTTTGATAAATGAAAATAATACTCAACATAAGACCATAATAACGAAAGGATACGCTTAACACTAAAATAATGACTATGGAGCGACTCTAAGAGTTCAATGAAAAGACCATAACAATCAGAAAATCAATGCCCACGCGAACAAGTGCGAAGCTCACCGAGAAAATGTCAACCTGTGCGCTCTAATTGATGAGATCCTCGCCTGCGTCAACTGCTTTCTCTGTAAAATAAATTAGCGGGGAATGAGTCGCTAGCTCAGTGAGTAATAACACTTAAGCACAACCGTTTTTATTTGGGGACAAGTCAGAAAACATGCTAGTATCTCAAAGAGAAAATCACATAAAATGCTCTTTCAGAAACAATAAATAATTTTCAGTCTCATCACGCTTTTATTGTAGTAAAATATAATTAATAATTCAGTAATAAGCTCGGTAACCATTGTATAATATCAGTATTCACATTTTTGGGAGGTTTCAATGAACGGATCATGTAATCGGTATAACTGTGGACTTCTTTACCAGAAGTCATATATATAACGGTAGTCCCTACTCGAGGAAAATCGGTAACGGTATGCTAGTTCTACCTTCCCACTAGCGAGAGCTATAACGGTAATCAGTAATTACAAGGTGCACCAGGTCTAACGAACCAGCCGTTAGCTATGGGATCCTTCAATGTCTACTCCCATTTATACTTGTATCTGTTATCCGTATATACTCGTAGAAACTATTTTAAAACAATATAGGGCATTTCAGTTCTTATCAAATCATATAATTTCCTTTCGATAACAGTAAATTCAAGTAACGGTAAAACAGATCTAGTGACAACGAAAGTATTTAAAATCACGGTACTCATCTCAAATAACTATTTCGGTTTCATATCGAGTAAAAGATTTGTCCCACATGCAACTCAAAATAATCGGTAACATATTCTTATTAAAACTCATGTATAAATCATGCAATTTATGAAAACACAAATTGCGGTAAGATTACTACTCACAGTACTCGTGCCGAAATACCAAATGCTTCACCTCGAGCAATTCGTACAACTTCCTCCAATCAATCTATAATTACATAATATCAATCTCATGTTAAGTTCTTTGTTTTGTCTAAATCATAGCTAATTTAGAATACCCAACCCTCGAGGTTTCGTATTAGACTCTGAATTCGCCGAATTAAAATTACCCATGCTATGAGTAATTTAAATTAGTCCTAATCTTTCAAATAAAAAAAATAAAACAAAATAAAAACAATTATATAGCTTATTCCCTGTACTATTCGATTTCCTTAATCATACATATAGAGATACTAGTTTAAAATAAATTACATTGCTATCTTCTCCTTCTTCTTTTATTCTTAAACCTCCAGTTGGTTTTCCCCAATTCTTGACCAAATTGCACCCCTTGTAATTACCCAAGTTTAGTACAAAATTCTATATCTAAAATCAATATTGCCACAATATATGGAAGCATGCTTGTGGTTACCTGGAACTCTATTGTTGAGGCTCAAAGATTCGCCGGAAAAGGAGACCGGCCAGCATTCTCCAAAATTCGTTTTCCCTCTCCTCCCTTTTCTATTTCTGCTTTCTCTGTTTTTCGCTTCTTCTTTCTTTCTCTTTTTTTTTTCGTTATCTTCCTTTTCTCTTTTTCTTCTTCCTTTTCTCTTTTTCTTCTTTCTTTCTCTGTTTTTTTGCTTCTGTTAATTCTTCGCAGCAAAGGCTGCATTTCCTTTTCCCTCTTTTCGTTTTTTCCTTTTCCGTTTTCTTTTTGGTCAGTGAATGGGCTTAGGCCTTTTTTGTGCTATACATATATACATATATATATATATATATATATATATATATATATTTTAAATCCTACTAGGTGAAGGACGCAAATCCCCCTTTTGTTTTAGTTTGACTAGGTTTTTTTTTCTCTTTTTTTTATTTTATTAGTTTAATTTGTTCCTTTATTTTTCTTTTTTTTTTTAGACTTAAATTATTTTCTAAATATCCAATATATATCCTCACTTAAGATATTGGGGTATTACAGTCTTCTTTTTTCATTGTAACTATTTTTGGCAATTTCAATTGCTGCCCGTGAGTCACAATGTAGAGAAACTGGTGAAGCTTGTCTTCTCCACAAAGGCACATCTATCAATAAATTTCTCAACCACTCGGCTTCTTGCCCTGCCAACTCAAGAGCAATGTATTCAGACTCTATAGTAGATCGTGCTATACAAGTCTGTTTTGAAGACTTCCATGAAATAGCACCCGCACCCAAAGTAAACACATAATTACTAGTGGAGCTAACTTCATCATTGTCAGTAACCCAATTTACATCACAAAATCCTTCTGAGACAGCAGGAAATTTATTAAAATGCAAACACCAATCCATAGTACCTCTCAAATACCTTAACAAATTATGAAGATCATTCTAGTATTCACCACTGGGATTGTGAGTATATCTACTTAATCTACTAGCAGCATAAGCGATATCAGCAGGATGTTCGTTAAACAAAATGTAACCAACTTCTAACTGTTCAAAGAAAATTAAAAGTTTCTGAGACCAATGCTTATAATTGTTTTCATCTAAAGGCTCAAGCTTTGACAGGTCAAGAAGTGTTTTGTTCAAAGTGGTAGCCATCAGTCAATATTATATATAAAAATTGCTTTCAAATTGTAAGAAAAATGAGTAGATAATATTGACCAAGAACAAGAAGAAAACAAAAACAGCTTATCAAAAAATATTCTGTCGTGGCAAGCCGCTACCTTGAAGTTTGGAAGAGAAGATGAAGGTGTTTTTCTGTATTTGAAAACTTCACAAAACAGCTCCTAATATAGATAAGATGCTACAGCTATTACAAGAAGGAGAATTAAATTGGGGGTTATGAAAAACCAAATTTGGATTAGGCCTCACGTATATATCGCGTGCAGGGGTCAAATCAACCCGTTTTGCCTTCGGTACCAATTTCTCATGTACACGAGGCTGCTTTCTTTGACTAGCTCTTTACAAGCTCAACAAAGAGCAATTCAATATAAAGAGAAGAAAAATACTTTCCACAACTAATGGAGGGGGACACTTTTGTATGGGGTCGAACTCGGACCGCCTACATGGGGACAAATCGGGCTCTAGTTTATACGGTTAGTATCAATCGTAATTACTGCTCGGTAAACCGAGGTTAAGATATCAAAGATCAAAGAGAAAGACCGAATAACATCGAAGCAGGAATATCAAGGTATCAAAGATCGAAGGTCGAGACCAAACAACGTCGAATCAGAACATGAAGTCATGGTACCCGAGATGAACCTATTGAGCTCGATTCTAGGAAATGCCCTGGGGTAAGTTATCAAATTTGAACGACGAAAGGACCGGAAATCCCGTGATAAGTAAGCATCTCGGTGGGAATCACGGCATCAATCAATAAGACCGTTAAATCAGCACATCAAGAGATATTTTACCTTGTAAACAGATTCTTGCCTTGTATAAAAGATTATCCCCACGCTATATAAAGGGGAAATGTAATTGTTCTAAGGCATCTGACGAAACAATCATCAATACAAAGAAAAGAAGTCTGCTTTCATTATTTTATATATTACTTTATTCATCTGATTTCGTTTATATTTACTGTTCATCTTGGAGGAATTAGTCAAGGCCAGGATTATCCAAGGCTTGTGGTTTGCATTTCTTCTCCATTCATTTACTGACTTTAATTTTCATTATATTATTCGTTATTTGTATCAAACTAAATCATGTATCCTTAAAACCACATATAAATTCAATTGTTATCCGAAGCCAAGGGTAAACAGTTTGGCGCCCACCGTGGGGCTAAGGATAATAGTGAGTGTTTGATACAACTTTTTGTCACGCAAATTTTTTTACACTTGCTCTTCGAAGAATCTCTGATTTCAGGTTACAGTACAGCTATGTCGCATTCACAATCTATACCTTTGTACATCGATAATGAATTTGATCATCAAGGCGAAAACAACAACACAACACCCGGGGGTGAAGTTTTGATCGACGCTAACTCACAAGTGACAGTCGATGTAGATCAAACTACTGGCCCGTCAAATAGCGTTCGTAGGGAACCTCGATCAACGACATAGGGTCCCCAAAATGACGAAAGGGACGTGATCAGTCTCAGAATGATCTTTGATATGTTGCAAGCCCAGTAGGCAACATATCAAAGATCGAAAGGGACAAAAATTTGCGTGACAAAAAGTTGTATCAAACACTCACTATTATTCTTAGCCCCACGGTGGACGCCAAACTGTTTACCCTTGGCTTCGGATAATAATTGAATTTATACGTAGTTTTAAGTATACGTGATTTAGTTTGATATAAATAACGAATAATATAATAAAAATTAAAGTCAGTAAATGAATGGAGAAGAAATGCAAACCACAAGCCTTGGATAATCCTGGCCTTGACTGATTCCTCCAAGATCAACAGTAAATATAAATAAAATCAGATGAATAAAGTAATATATAAAATAATGAAAGCAGACTTCTTTTCTTTGTATTGATGATTGTTTCGTGTGATGCCTTAGAACAATTACATTGCCCCTTATATAGGGTGGGGATAATCTTTTATACAAGGCAAGAATCTATTTACAAGGTAAAATATCTCTTGATGTGCTGATTTAACGGTCTTATTGATTGATGCCGTGATTCCCGCCGAGATGCTTACTTATCACAGGATTTCTGGTCCTTTCGTCATTCAAATTTGATAACTTACCCCAGGGCATTTTCCGGAATCGAGCTCAATAGGTTCATCTCGGTACCATGGCTTCATGTTCTGATTCGATGTTGTTTGGTCTCAATCTTCGATCTTTGATACCTCGATATTCCTGCTTCGATGTTATTCGGTCTCGCTCTTCGATATTTGATATCTTGACCTCGGTTTACAGAGCAGTAATTACGATTGATACCAACCGTATAAACTAGAGCCCGATTTGTCCCCATGTAAGCGGTCCGAGTTCGACCCCATACACCGACTAATTTAGATTCGTGTCACGTAAGGTTCATTAAAAGGGAACGCTCCAACCAAATTGTGTTTTTATTTTCTTCTTGAACTCCATAGTTCT
Source organism: Nicotiana obtusifolia (assembly GCA_002018475.1). NCBI lineage: Eukaryota > Viridiplantae > Streptophyta > Magnoliopsida > Solanales > Solanaceae > Nicotiana > Nicotiana obtusifolia. The sequence goes on from MCJB01045759.1 coordinate 52,009, forward strand.
TTCATTTTCGAATTCATTTGTTCTAGAGTTAGAGTAGTTTGAGGTAGTTAATTCTTTGTTGAGCTAAGAAAAGTAGTTCCGCTCTTTGTCTAGAAGAGGTGAGGAAATTCGTCTTAAGTAGATTAGATGCTCTAATAGATAGGGATCTGTGGTTAATATATGAAAATATTAGCGGTATAATTATAATGACAATAAATAAACATTGGAACTTTATCAATTTAGTAAAATGAATTTGACAAATCAGCCCTTAAATGTTTATGAGAAGAAATTGCATATGAATTACTACTTTTTTAAAATGTAGTTACATAGGAGTCAATAACATGATGCAACCAAGTCAATTGCAAGTCTACAAATGTGACTTGCACAACCAAGTCCATAGGTTTGAAATTGACATTTACCACTTAAGCTGACGGAAAAATTTACCTACTTTCAATATTCACACTCAATCAATAAATTTACTGATATTTTAAGCGTTTTGGCTCCTACTTTAAAAAAAAAAAAAAAAAAAAAACTGTGCTTAGAAAAATGAGCATTTCACTACCAGATTGCTTAAAGGTCTTTGGAAGCTTCTACTACATTAAATTCTACAAAAAGTGATCAATTCATTCCCATGAAAGAATAGAGTTTTTGACTCTAGAAAGCCTTTAAGTCACAAGTAGAAGAACTTGGAAAATGAGACACATTTTTCCTGTCCTCCCCTTTAAGACGGCAATGACTAAAGATTTACGGAAAATGACATTGACCAAGTCTTTGTACCTTATAAAACAGCCATTAATATTAGCCTGTTTCTTTAACTCCAAAACAAATTAGAGGCTATTAGCAAATCTTGTTACAATTATAAACCATACTTTAATTCAAGGAAGGAGCCATGCAAAAAGACCATTTTCACACTTTAGACCCTTTTCTTGAATCAAAAAATGCATACAGTCAGGACAGCAAAGTATCAACACTTCAACCATGGAATGAACAAAGACAAGAAGATAGTGATGACATAGAGTTTCAAGCTTGTGAACATATCACAAATGGCTATAGTCCTTGTTCTCCACCTTTATGGACTCAAAGGGCATTAAAAGATACCAAAAATAAAGCTTCTACTTTGTTGCCATGTTATGACTATTTTGGACATCCTTTTCCAGGATCAAGATTACAGGTGATTAGAGACGGATTTAGTATTTAAATTTGATATGCTCAATCTTTAGATACATTTTTTGAAATTATATGCTCAAAATTTTTTAATAATTTTCACACACACAAAGAAAAAAAGGGCACCCCGATGCATTAAGCTCCCGCTATGCACGGGATCCTAGGACGGCCAGACCACAAGGATCTATTGTACGCAGTCTTACCCTACATTTTTGCAAGAGCCTGTTTCCCTGGCTGGAACCCGTGACCTCCTAGTCACATGATATCAACTTTACTAGCAAAACACACGCACGCGCGCGCGCGCGCGCACACACATATATATATATATATATATATATCTCGATGCGTGTGTCATTAATATTGGTTCAGTTGAACACATTTATTATATGCTCATTCGCATTTTCAGGCGATTAGGGATGGTAGGAAGCACCTCATGAGGATGATTCAGGACTTGCCTGAGTCATCTTTTGAACTGTCATTGAAAGATATTGTTGACAATCAACAAAGCACAGAAGAGGGCCAACATGCTGAAACATTAGGAAGGCGAAATCCAAAAGTTAGAATGCCACAACAGAGCAAAACTTTGAAGAGGAGTCAAATATCAAGAAGTGAAAGCATGGATAGTGGGGTTTTCTTATTAAAAATGTTCCTCCCTTCTTCTATAGGTAGCAAGAAGAAACTAAAGCCAAAGAACTGTTCAAAAGTTTCTCCAAAAACACCTGTACTCGAATCGGAGAAATCCATGAACAAGGACTGGTGGAGGATTATATATGTAGTTATAAAGGAAAATAAGTATAGCAGAAGCATCAAGAAAAGCATGAGTTACAATAGCAGCAGCAAAAACAGGTAAAAGTTCAACCTTTCTCCCAAAAGAACATCATATAGCCTAGAACATACTGAGTCAGTCACACAAAATAAAGCATTTTAAATTCCTTTTTGTAAATTTTCAAGGCATTATAATGCATGAAGTCCAGTGGTGAAGCAAGGAATTATTCGCTAGAGATGTTCGAGATTTGCGAATATGTATAGAAAGTAATATTTGACCTATATAGACAGTATCATTTTCGCCGGCTAAAGTTCATGAAAAAATAACTCATCCTAGGTGCAACGAATAGCCGGTATAAAACTAAGATGAAACTATGATGAATCCAGGCGACTTCAATTAATTTGGGATTGTACGTAATGGTGCTTTCTTTTTTATTATCGGATTCAACTTGTGGTTATTTAACTTCTGGTACCTGATATTTGCAGGTTGGTTGAAAGCAACTGCACACAGAAGAAACAGAGAGGGTGTTTCTTTTAGTTTACTAGTAGGAAAGAATAAATAGAAGAATAGAGCAAATAGCAAACAGGATTTAGAAAAATAAAGGTGCAAATAAGTGAGGTTTCTGCATGTAGTACTCGAGCACAAGTTTTATTTTTGTCACAGTTGTCTTGTAAATTATTTGCTGTCATAGTTATGGTGCACTTTTCTTGGAGATAGAAGTGCAGCAATTGGATTTCACAAGCAGGTACATCTTTCTATACATAAGTATCAGCTCAACTAAAAGTTGAATGTTCTGTACAAGTTGGATTACCTTATACCTATCACAATTAATTTATTCTAATGAATCATCGACTTTATATGCTATATTTTCCATCTTACTTGGACATTTTCCATGGAATAATGTAAATATTTCTTAATCTTTTGCATCATCTTCAGTATTCCAACAAAAGAACTACTCTTGAAACTCACCCTGTAAACCAAGCTGGTCAATTTAGAACAGGCATGAAGATGAGTTGATCTAACACTTAGGGGTCGCTTTGTTTGAAGACAAGTTACCCTGGGATTAGTTATGCTAGGATTAGTTATACTGGAATTAGTTATGCTAGGATTAGTTATCATGGTTGTATACGGATAAAACCGAAGCTAATGATCACCCCAATTTCCCGGTGAGGCAAACGAAGCAAGGACGTAACTGCAAGGAATCAGAGTCGAAGCCAGAAGCCTCTCATATCAAGGCCCGAACAAAACACTTGTCGTCGGAGCCATCGAGACCATGACCCCCAGATCTGGTTCGAGTTCCAAGACCTCGAAGCTAATGAGCACCCCGATTTCCCGGTGAGGCAAATGAAGCAAGGACCTAACTGCAAGGGATCGGAGTCGAAGCCAGGAGCCTCTCATATCAAGATCCGAACAAAACACCTGTCCTCGGAGCCATCGAGACCACGAACCCCAGATCCGGTTCGAGTTCCAAGACCTCGGGAAGTATTACCAAACGACCGCACACGATTAATAAATGGTCTGATATCCGTGTCCAAATGTATATCACGGCGTAAATCTCGGCCCGTATGGGCAGCAGATCCGTGATTAGCGAAAAGGAAGATTTTTACCTTGCTTAGAATTGTACTTAGGGTAAAACTCTCCTACTATATAAAGGGGAAGTTGATTATTCAATGAACACACTGTAACACGTATATCAAGACAATATACATTTGTTTTCTCTGCTTCTAAAGGTCATTCAAAGTTCTTAATTTTGTTCATAGTTCTTCACTAGTGTTTGGTTCTGAACCGAAGACAGGCTAATTGTTAGGCTCACAACCGAGCCCGGACTCGATACTACCACTGGTTTAGCCATTTATTCTATCTTTAACCTGTTCATCTAACGTTATTAATCACTTGTATTGAATTAGTCTACATATCCTTAAAACCGCATAAAAATTCAATTGTTATCCATTTTTAAGGCTAAATAGTGGTATTATTTCTTATTGACTGTTTGGTATGTTGTATTACTCCTGAGATTGTCAATTTTACTGTTTTATCCTGGGATTACTATTCCACCCTCTGGCAGGGTATAGTAACCAAACAACAGATAAGGCGATACTAAATTTTTATCCATCATATCAAAAGACCCCTTAAAATTGAAGCTCATAAATAGATGAGTGTATTAGTGAAAGGCATGACACGTGGACTATCATCAAGGTGACAGGTAGCACTCTCAATCAAGTGAATTAAAGAACTCAAGAAGGCACGGGAGAGATACCGCCGATGTTTCTTTAGAAAAGGAACCAGCCCTGACAGCTGGAAAAAAAAATAGGAACGGAATGGATAAAGATCATAAGGAGGGAAGATGCACGAATCTGTTATAAATAAGAAAGGAAAATCGACATTAATCATGGTTACGAAAAATCTTTGTTCATTAATGCTTCTGTTACAATTATATATGATAATGGGTGATCAAGATAATTAATGCCTTAAAAAGCCCGGATTAGGTAAGGAAACCGTTATCAAGCTCTGAAAGACTTAAAAGCGTATCTATCAAATCCATCTCTCGCTACCTCGTTGTGTCAGAAGTAGCGGTAAGCGCGGTATTAGTACGTGAAGATAAAGGTAAATAATCTCCAATTTATTACGTTAGTAAGTTTTTACTGGATGCTGAGACACGGTATCCTCACCTAGAAAAAATTACTTTAGCTTTAATTATGGCCTCAAGAAAGTTATGATCTTACTTTCAATGTCATCTTATTTCTGTTATGACTGCTTTCCCACTAAGGAATATATTGCATAAACAAGAATAATCAGGTAGGTTAGCTAAATGGGCCATAGAACTCAGTGAATATGATATTATATATTAGCCTAGAACCGCTATAAAATATCAGGTTTTAGCAGATTTTGTAGCCGATTTTAGCTCAAGTTTAGTTCTTGAAGTAGAAAAAGAGCTATGAATATTTACCGGAGCTAATCCGGAGACTTGGACCTTAATTACTGACGATTCCTCAAATGTTAAAGAAGCACGTTTGGGGATTATTTTAATTCCACTCTCGGGAGAAATTATAAGATAGGCAATAAAATTTTACCCACTTACTAACAATGAGGTAGAGTATGAAGTTGTAATTGCAGACTTGGAACTCGCACGAGAGCTTGGTATTGAACAAATTGTGATCAAAAGTGACTCGCAGCTAGTCAATCAAATGTAGGGGACTTATGTGGCAAGAGAGATACGAATGTAGATACCTCGAAAAGATATGAGAATTTTGCTTAGGTAGTTCCAGACATGGAAAGATGTGCAAATACCTAGGGAGGAAAATGTAGAAACAGACGTATTGGCAAATTTCGCATCTGTCGCTGATGCAACAAATGCAAAAAATATTGTTGTGGTACATCTGTTTCATTCAGCCCTCGACCATACCAAGAGTGAGGTGAATTTCAATAATTTAACTTGGAATTGGAGAAACGAATTTGTGAACTTTTTGCAGTATGGTATTTTGCCAAAGAATAAAAAGAAATCTCGATTGTTACGATTGAAAGCTGCTCAGTATTTCTTAATTCGTGAGAAATTATATCGCAAAATATTTAGTGGACCTTTAGCACGATGCCTTGGACCATCACAAACGGAATATGTAATGAGAGAACTATACGAGGGTATTGTGGCAATCATGCCAGGGGAAGATCGTTGTGAGGACATTAATAAGAGCATGATATTATTGGCTAAAACTGAAAGAGGAAGCAGAAAACTTTGTAGCAAGGTGCAATAAATGCCAACGATACACTAATAATATGCATCGACCGGAGAAACTGTTGCATTCAGTCATATCACCATGGCCCTTCATGAAATGAGGGATACATATCGTAGTGCATTTGCCTCAAGCTAAGGGAATGGTACAGTTTTTGTTAATTCTAATGGATTATTTCTCAAAACGGGTAGAAGCAAGTGCCTTTAAAAGGGTGCGAGAAAAGGAAGTTATGAATTTCATTTGGAGAAATATTATATGTCGATTTGGAGTCTCAAAGGAGATCGTCTATGAAAATGGCCTGCAATTCATAGGTGCGAAAGTCATTGACTTTTTCCGAAGCTGGCAGATTAACCGAATCAATTCTGCACCTTACCACCCAGTGGCTAACGGGCAAGCTGAGTTGACAAATAAGGTTATCATCAACAACTTAAAAAAGCTGTTGGAAGAATCAAAAGGCAATGTCCAGAAGTGCTACCAGGTGTGCTATGGGCTTACCGAACAAAGACAAAGACTAGTACGGGTACAGAATGGAAGCTCTAATTCTGGTGGATATAGGCGAACCAAGCATGAGGTACACATATACTACTGAGACAATAATGAGGAAGAGCTACGAATAAATTTGGATTTGACAGAAGAAAGAAGGGAAGCAACATTAATTTGGATGGCTACTCAGAAGCAAATGATTGAACAGTACTATAACAGGAAGGCAAACCTGAGGTACTTCAAAATTGGGGACTTCGTCCTCAAAAAGGTGTTCCGGTCTATACAAACGGTGAACGAAAGAAAGTTGAGTCTAAATTGGGAAGGTCCTTATAGGGTTAGAGGCATTGCTGGAAAAGGAGCATACGAATTGGAAACCATGGATGGCAAGGTGTTACCATCACATTGGAATGCAATCCATTTGAAGAAGTATTACTTCTAAAAGAGGTTAATACCCACGGTCAGTTATCATGCAAGTTCAATTTTATTTTGTTAATTTAAATTTTACTAACTATTTTAGATGATAGGCAAAAAGCTGGCCGGTACCAAATGATGATATTGGACCCGAAAGACAGGCGAAATACTAAATTATTCTGGGTCTAAGTTACAACATTTATGGTGGCAAAAGGGTTATGCAGTCATCATCTAAAAGATTATGTCCGAGTCCCATATGTATTTCCTTTTTCAGGAAAAGCCAAAAGTAAGGAGCTAATACAGTGTTCGAGATCTCATGCTTCAATGCTTTAATACTGGGGGGACAATGCATATAGAAGAATACACAAGGAAAGAAGATGTATACCAGGAACACAGTTCCTCTATAATTAAAACCTCGAAGAAATGCTTGAAGAAAAAATTTAAAGGCATTCAAGCTCGTAAAATGGATGGGCAGTAAAAAGTGCAAAATATTCCCACGAGTTTCTAAGTTAAGGCCATAAATATAGTCAGGGGAAGATATACACGAATTTGTAAACCTACTACAATGAAAGTAGTTATGAAAATATTTTACAAACTTATTTACTTGAAAGTTCAAAAACTAAAACCTCCTCAAATTACTTCATGTTTTATATCTTTGCACCAATATGAAGATGAGACGTCATCTTCATCAGTGTTGTTAATATAAAAGGGCCCTCTTTTATAAAAAACTGTGCATATTGAAGTCACCATCCACTAAAGCATTTTAAATGCAAGTATAAGCTCAAAAACTCAAAGAGCAGAAAGCATAATATGCAGCAAAGATATATTTATATCATCACCCCAAAAACAGGGGCGGAAAATCTTTCAAAAATTATCCATAAAATAAGAAGAGAATTCCAACAAAAAACCAAAGCAAAAAAAAAAAACAACTTCCACAAAAGTCAAGAGGGAAAAAAACTAGGGAGCATCATCCACGTGAGAAGAAGGATTAACTTGAGAAGACGAGGGTTGAGCATCAGCTTCACCAGGAGTAAGTCCATCACCATCACCTTTGGAACTCTCATCCTCGGGTGTTGAGAAGCTTTGACATTGCTGAGTCTGTTCAATCGTCTCTTTAGCTTTCGCAATTTCAGCATTGAGATCAAAACCTTCCTGGCTAGCTTCAGTTAGAGTCTTGAAACAAGTGTTCAAAAAAGCCCAGCGAATATCAAGTGTTAACTTGTCTTCAAGGGCCTCGTAATCCTTCTCCCACTATTTAATCTCAGCTTTTAACTCTTCTTTTTCTGCTTCTGAGGCTTCATAAGATGCCTTTAAAGGAGTAAGAGAAATCTCAAGGAACTAAATCTTGTCCGTAGAGGCACGGAGGTCTTCTTGAGCCGGGTGAGCATCTGTACTAGATCACCCCGCATACACCTCTTTTTGATTAAGGAGCTCTTTCAAACTCCTTATTTCTTCAGTTGCCTTGGAGTGTTGTTCAGCGAAGGTGGATTTCAATCTAATTGATTGGAAGAATCTTTTAAAACCGCTAGTTCAGCGGTGATCATCCTTGGTTGTTGTTCTAAAGCTCCTTTCTCCTTAGCAAGAACGTCTTTCTCCTATTGAAGGCCTTCGAATTGCTCTTTCTAATTATCAGCCTCGGTGCACAACTCAATCACCTGCTGAACTGTCCAAGAAATTCTTCTCATAAGCTCCGTGCTTGTCAAATTGATATATAAAAAGACAAAAAAAAAAAGGTAGTTATGAACGAGAAAAGAAGAAAAGAAAAATAAGTAAGTAAAGATATACCTTGAGGGAAAATGGATGATGTCATTCATCAGGTCAAAGAACTGTGAGACTCGAGTTTTTTCCTTTCCACAGGACCAAGCAGTGGTTTCCACCATACCACAACTCGTCCAGACTTTTTCAAAAGATTTCCACCATCGGGGACTTCAATCAGAACTTTTTTCATACCCTGTCTACTGCTAGAAGGCTCTGCTTCTTCACGAGAAGCAGCAGTGGGGGCAAGCACTGGGGTGACTATAGGCGGAGAAATATGGGGATCAACAGCAGGAGCAACTGACGTCATCGGAAGAGAGGCAATAGCGACTCTTCTGAGACAGGACCAAATTCTTCTTCACCCTCGAAACCTTGAGCAAATAGCTGTCAATGGGACTTGAATGAGGGTTATCAAGGTTATCAACATCTTCATCAGAGATATCCAAACGGACACTCTTTGGTTCATCGACAAGACTAAAAGAAATTGAACTTAGAGGGGGATTTTGTGAGACATGGGCTTCATCATCAGAAACCACGCGCCTTCTGACTCGTGGTTTCCTCACTAAGGAACCTTCTTCAGTATCCTCTTCATCTTCAGACTCGTGGGCTTCATCATTTTTCCTCTTTGAGGAAGACACGCTCAAAATCTGTTCTTATGCAAAGCTTACAGAAAGCCTCGCAGAAGGAACAGAAGCGGCGCTAATGCCACCTGGCAAACCCTAAAAAAAGGGAAAAATATATGCATTAAAAGGAAGGAACAAACAAAGAGAAGGGAAACCATAGGAATAAGAAGTTACCGTGAGTCTTCATTTTCCATTCAAATTTCTGTGAATAAATTCAAGATCTCTTTTATATGGGAGCAGCAGTCAACATCTTTTCTAGCCAAGCATGAAATTCAGGAATTTCTTCGAAAACTTTCATGGTTGCTGAAAAAATAAACATACATTCATGTAAAGAAAATCAAATCATCAAGAAAAGTCAGGAATTAAGAGTAAAGACACTTGCGTGCAAAGTTTCACTTTTAAGGGAAGGGCATGTTTTCATCATCCACTAACCTACGAGTGGGGGCAAGGACAAATTGAGCATACCAGCCGCGATCACGATCATCATCGGGGCTGACTAAAACCCTTTTGCTTCTAGTCACGAGGGAAAAGAAACCTTCACGAAATAGTTTCGGAGAATATAAGTGGAACAAGTGAAGGAAGGTAAAAGGGGCAGAGACTAAACCCGACAAGTAGCTAAGGCAAGCAACTGCCCTCCACACAATGGGACCTATTTGACCGTGGCAAATATTGAAGTAGCAGTAGAACTCAATAATCACAGGATTAATGGGAGGATTAAACCCTAAAGTAAAAGGATAAGTATAAACAAAGGAGTAAACAGCCTGGTAAGAGGTGATTCTTTAATTAGCACCAGGAATCATTACTGAAAAATCCGGTTTCCAGTGGCATTCACGTTGAACCAAGGAAAGAAGGACTGGGGTAATCAAGTTTGGTAATGTTTACAAGGGTTAAGAGATGCTATGGAAGAAACTTATTTTTTCATGGCCTCACGATCTGATACAAAAGAAAATTCTTGTTGGACAATCTAAGAGACAGTAGGTTCACGCATGGGTTCGTTATGATCTCTTCCCTTAGAGGAAGATCTAGGGGTTAAGGGAGCTCTAGCTCTAGAAGAAGATGATTTAACAGTACTACTTTGAGGAGCTGAACTACGAGTGGATAATAAACCTAAAATACGGAGTCTGCCACCTCTCCTACTCCTAGTAGGGGGAATAGAAAGAGCAAGTTCATCAGCGATCACCATTTTACGTGGGTCTGATGATGAAGAAGGATTTTAAGAACGTGAAGACATCTTTAAAGGAGGAAATACAAGAAAAAGATGAAGAAACACAAGGAAAAGTTAGGAAGATGAATGCAAGGAAGAAGAAAGAGAATTTCAAAATTGAGTGTGATGAGGTATTTATAGGGTAAAGCAGCCGTCATCAAGGTTGATCATTATGAACTGTCATCATGGAACCGTCACTTCGTATGCAGCCGCAGAAAAACCCTAAAAAGGCGTTGAAAACCGCAAAACCAATTATAATAAGACATGTGTCTTTGAGCACTAAATAGACATGACATATGTCGCATCAGTTCTGAAAAAGACATTACGCTACTCAAGAAATGGCAGCAACGAATTCACGCACTAAATACTTACCACTTCCTGAATATTCAGAAAAAGGGGGGACTATCTGTATTAGCGAAAAAAAGGCATGACACGTGGATTATCATCAAGGTGATAGGTACCATTTTTCAATCAAGTGAATTAAAGAATTCAAGAAGGCACGGGAGAGACATCCCCCCCCCCAATCTGTTTCTTTAGAAAAGGAACCGGCTCTAACAACTGGAAAAAAAAAAAAGAAAAAAAAGAAAAGAAATAGGAACAGAATGGATAGAGACCATAAGGAGGAAAGATGCACGAACTTGTTATAAATAAGGAAGGAAAATCGACATTAATCGTGGTTACGGAAAATCTTCAGCCATTAATGATTCCGTTACAATTATATATGGTAATGGGTCATCAAGCCAATTAATGCCATTAACAAGCCCGAATTAAGTAAGATAACCATTATAATTATGTACTCTTATATAAGGGCATAATCCTCATTTGTAATGGTATCTAAATTTTGATCAATATATGCAATTATTCTTTTATTTTATTCAAAAGATTTCAACCGTAATTCTGTGAGAGATTATCAATCTATTTGAGTTTTCTTTCCTTGTCCATTATTTCCATTATTCGTCTTATTCTTCAGATTATCAAGAAAGTGAAGTAATTTTGGTTATCACTAACTCAATTTTTTTTTTATATTGACTTTGATGGAAAAATCTATTTTTGAATTAAACAATAAGCTGCTCGCTTTTCTGCAAGTAGATTGTTAGGCTAAAGGGACTAAAAACTAAGATATGATAATGCAATGATGCTTACAGGAACAACAAAAGTGTCGTTGTTGGTGAGCGAGTAAAAACCAACCCTTTGTCGTTTGTTGGTGAGCGAGTGAAAACTAACCCCTATAAATGTTGGTGGTGAACACTAGAAACCACAAAAGCTCTACTCACCCTAATCTACAAAGAGCTCAAAAAGATAACACTTTTGCAATCCAAGAGGACTCGATTAGGATACCATATTGGTTCCGAACCAGTATAAAAGTTCCTGGTGTCATCTACCTTATCGCTCTCATATTATATTTTGCACCTTTATTATTTCTTATAGTTTGAACTTGGTTAAATTAAAGGACTAACGATTTTGTACAAATTGTCTCCATATCTGTCGACTAAGTGTATATAATAGTCGACTATATTTTTAACAGGCGTACAATTCATTCCCTCTTGTACTTTTATGCCCCATAGTTAATGATTTCTACATTCCACGTTCTGCTATCCCACATTACCAAAATACCCTCTTTGTGCCATCCGCCTCTAAACAACCATATTTGACATGGTTATTAGCCTAAAACTGTTGACTTTGCCTTCAACATCTCCTTCAAGTTTTACTTTTTTGATAAAGTAAGTGGATTAAATAAAAGACATCAAGAAGATGCAGAATACAGGATATAGCATTTCAGCATGCAAAAAATCTAGTTGGCTTCTATGCATAAGACTAAGCCAGATCTCTAAAGAGCTAGTGAACTCCAAATATTGATCAACAGTGTTAACAGGACGCAACCTAGACCAATAAAATGAATTTTCTATACACCTAGCTTTTAATGAGGCTAAAGGAGTTGAACATCTATCAAAACATCTCTTGTTTCTCTCAGACCAAATGCACCAGAATATGCAAGCAGGAACTATTGCTCAGATTTTCTTGATGGCTTTATCAACTGTCCATAGTATCCACCTTTCATTAGCATCCTTCACTATGTAGGGGGTAACCCATTTGATACCAAACATACAAAAGAACATATGCCAAATACCAGAAGCCACTTGGCAGTGTCCTGGAGGCAATAGATATATGCTTTCCAATTGTGAATCAAAGAGTCCTTCTTTTTTCCCCTATCATTCAAACCCCTTACACTCCATATAATAAGGTTCAACTTCATTAATCACCACCAAATGAAATCTTCCTGTGCTTCTTGCTCCATTATCCCAAAACTTGGCACTAAAGTCCTACAAATTCTTCAATTCCTTCACACCCTTCCATTTAGGAGTCTGAACTGGTAATGGTAAACTTGGTCATGCATGCTTTATGATCGTTTATCCCTCCTCTTGTATATCTTCAAGAACAACGACAAAGCATCCATTCATAACCTTGGAAAACAACGCCATATTGTTTACTCAATTTCATTATGTTTTTATGAACCCCTTGTTGATTGATTTTAGAAGATCTCCCAGCTTAATTGTAAAAGATTAGATATCTTCTTTTATATCCATCGAGTCAAGTAATTCGCTATCGGAAATTGATCCGCCGCCTATCTCATGCCATGCTTCTTCTTTCTCCGAATCGGTTCCTAGTGTCAGTCAATCAAGATTCGCCATCAAGAGAGGGAAGAGCCCTTCCGTTTTAATTTACGTATCTTAGTTTGATTTGACACAAAGTTTAAAATAATAAAGGAGACTTTTGAAACTTGTGGTCTTAAACTAAAGATGTGTAAAATGTACCTAAATAACCGTTGAATCTTGTAGTCCTAATTATGCTATGTAAGATGTTCGACCGGGAGAGTTACTAAATATAGAAAGTGGAATTCTTTTTTAAACAGACTAACAAGAAAAATAAGACACATAAATCGAAATAGAAGTAGTAACGAAAAAGTGTTAAAAATACCCATATCGTTTGGTAGATGGTTTACCTTTTACCCTCTGTCCATCTTTTGGTCTAAAACTACCCCATGACTAACAGAATTCTGCATGGTCCTTTGTTTAATGTGCTGACAGCATTTCATTAGAACATGCGGCACCCGGTTCGGATCCATTTCTACTATATAAAACCCTATATTCTTATCTGTAGCCCCTCATTTCAGTACTCTTCTTCATCAAATTAGGGTAGTTCCAATTGTTCCTGAACCGAAAGGAAAATTTTGAAGAGGAAAAGAATTTCTCTTCGTTTTAGTTCTTTCAGTATTTGCATGTTCTTTATGTAATGATATTTGGATTAAAATTAAGAATATCACCATACTAATATCAACATATTGTTTCTTTTTTATTCGACTTTTGCCTATTCCATATAAAAATCTCTCAAACATTCTTTGATTTTGAGTTCTTGGATTATTTTCCCTTTACAGTTTCAAATTTTATCCATCAATCCAATGTACGCACGCTTGTTCTTGTCCGTTTGTTCATTGTATAGGTATCTGCTATAAAATTTTGAATTTATTGTATACAGAATGTAACAGTGGTGAATTTTGTTACAGAGAATTATGATGTTGTAATGGAGATCAAAGGTGGAAAAAAGAAATCATCTTCCAGTAGTAGCAATAACAATAGTAACCATATTTACTACGAAGCTCCTCTCGGATACATCATCGAAGACATTCGTCCCACCGATGGCATCAAAAAATTTTGTTCTGCTGCTTACTCCAATTGTTTACGGACTATATTTTCTATATTCCGTTTAATCATGCGTAATTAGAACCTATAGCCAAAAGGCTACACTCGTCTGGCCGCCTCTGCCAGGTAGGTCTACTAAGAGGGTAAGCACTCCCTACCAAAAGGGTCTCCATTTCAATAGCTTGAACTCGAGATGTTTGAGGATGGAGGATTCCAAACCATTCAATAGCCTTTCTCAGTGGTAATATGTATCACTCAGTTATTTTTACACATATCTTGTGTATCATCAGTAATATGATTATTTTTACACTGACAATCACACTCCCGCAACTCTCCTTCATTATTCGGTTTTAGTACCAGCTCCGTGTTGCAATAGGCCGAGTCCAATATTAATTTTTCATAGAGAGAATCAGAATTTAATGGAGGAAAAATGGGTGAATATGCAACAACTAGCAATTAATTTGAATGAAGTCAGAAACTTGCACTGAGAAATGACTAGACTTTTTTTGAGTCAAAATCTGGAAGCTTGACTTGGAAGTCAATTGATTTGAGTAGACTCAAAAGAGATGGATGAGAATTTGACCAATTTCTTTTCTTCATTTCATATATTTTCTATTTTTCCTCTTCTAGAATTTCGATCTATAGCAATACTCGTTGATTATAACATTTAGTAAGTTTATTCCCACGATATTCAAACCAAAAAGACAACTCTGTTAGAGACAAAAATAAGGGTGAGTTTTGAAGTAGGCTCCAAAGAACAGTAATAACTAGATAAAAAGGATTGCAAGTAATCGTGAACTTCTATTGATGAGTAATAAATCGTAATTCTGTTACAACACCGAATCTATCAAGATAAATCTCTAAAGAACATCTGTTAATGAGTATAGGCAATTGGTATAAATCCCAGAATTGAGGGACATGCTTGCAAAGCTTCAAACTAAGAATCCTTAATATTCTGATGAATGTGAGCCTACATAGAAGAAACTTTTCGTGGAAAAAAATCGTGGTGTCATTCAAGTACTGCAGCAGCTTCAGCATCCTTTGCAGATGAAGCATTTTATCCATATCATGCATTGCATTTTGCACTTCGTTCTGTGTCTGGTTTGACTTGGGAATAGCTGCTTCTTTTCCCTGGTAAATGAACAACTCTACTTACAAAAAGAATACAATAGAATACACAAGCGAGCAAGCTGGATTGGACCGAACAAGATTGACAGGTCATCACATTGGTCAGGTTGAATGAGCTTCATGCTTTCTCAGCAAATGCTATGGACACTAAAGTTGTGCATACAGGAGTTCATTCCACGTGTCAGGTATGCCGGGTAGGCACCAATGCAAGCAGTCGTTTATTCCTTCTGATGATTTTAAACTGTAATGAGATATATGACCCTCGTCTCTTAGTTCAGAAATAGCTGTTATGTCCAATAACTTAACTTTTGTGCCCTTCACAGCACTCCCAATAACTGGATCACTTGATTCCTCTTGCTGGATTTCATTTCCTTTAGTAAGTGGAACAGTATTATCACAGCGACCTCCAGTATTCCAGTCCCCATTCAAGAAATGTCTGGGTGATATGGTCCGGAAGAAAGCTTTAAGCTGTGGACGTGAAGTGATTTGGGAATCAAGCCATCTGGTAATACTATAAACTGTGAAGTTTTTAGCATTTCCTATTTCTGCAAGTTTCCTGTCTACAACAGGCTTTCCATTTACATGCATCACCCATCGGTTTGCGTTAACCTTCCCTCTGTTCCAGTGATGACCTGTATTCAGCACCACAACATCAAATTGATCAAGATATTTCCTCAGAAAGGCAGGAGGTTGATCCAAGTTCATGGCCGACTCTGTGGCGGGATCCGTGACATTGAAGGGCTCTATACCACAAAGACTTGCTGACCAGTAATACAATATTGTGGTGTTTGTGTTTGGAAACATATAAGCCCATCCATCGGGACGTACAGCTCCACGTGGTTTAACCAAGCCATACTTCCATCCTACGTTTTCAACTTCAAGCTTCTCCTCACCACCAGTGACCATACACATGAGAGACTGGAATTGCTGTCTGCCAAGTGAATCTCCGATAAAAGCAATAGTTTTGTCCTGCATTCTGAAATAAAGTTACATTAAGGGGTGAGGCTGAAATCTGCTCAAAACAATTGGTTCAGATTCGCCTTTTAATGTCTCATCTCTTAGTACCACCTTTTACAGTGTGTATTTATATCAAATCTCATAACACATGGGTGACTACAGTTGCAGAACTGCACTTCTTGATATTTATGTGTGGTGATATGCAAACTTGATAACCAATTCAAACTTCAGATAGCCACAGGCATAATGCGTAACTCATATACTTACCGCCTCTCTCCACCGCACCTTAGACAAAGATGGCAATCATTGAAAAAGGAACCCAAAAAAAACATGTATACCTTCTCAAGAATTCTGAACCACTAAAATCTGGCATCACACAATTTTCTGGTTGCCAACGATATCCCTCGTAGGAAAAGTCAGTGCGTTGGGTCAATCTACATGCCCACATTTCAGATAACCATTGCTTACATTTAAACCCAGAGTATAATGGTCGTCTACTGTCTGCAATCCACCTGCCTTTAGCAAAATTGCAAGCTGCAACAAAAGAACAGGAACATGAGGAATCATTCTTTAGTCTTTCGGATGAAAAGCTAAAGATTTTGCTAGTATTTTCCCCTTACACATAAATATATTAAAGCCAATATCAGAAAAACCGGAAAACTTTTGTAGATTATAGAAGTCCCGAGATACATTGGTCAAAACCAAACTCAAAGGATATTAGAGATTCAAAGGCCAGAATCAGCAGTTTCTCCAAACTGGAACATTATGTTTTCTAATGCAATGGATCTCATTCACAGTCTCACTTTTTCCTTTGATAGGAAGTCATAGAGTTTTACTTTGACTGAAACATGAACTGTACTTATGGTACAAGTGATCCATTTTCATTTTATTTTTATTTTTTTTGTGGTTTTGCAGTACTTAAAAGCAAAAAGTCTTCTGGCAGTAGCCCCCAGGGCTTAGTTCAATCGGCAAAAGTTGAGGGACTTGTGACTTAGGTCACAGTTCGAGCCCTATGCCATGAGAATTAAGCTTGGTATTTAAGTGGAGAAGGATGGAGGATGATCCCATTATCCACAAGTTATAAGGCTGCACGGTCCTAAGGGTCTGCCCCAGACGGATTCTCGGTCATAAAATAAAAACTTTTGGCAGTATCCAATATTTGGTACAGTTTGTTAAAATAGAATTAATGCGTCTCTAATTATAACTAATTTTGTTTCGAGCATCTTTGCACTTCTTATGTTAAAAGAGAACTTGTAACTCTTTCTCTCAACCTAATATATATCTTATCTCCCCTTTCTTTTTTCCTAAAAAAAGTTTCTTCTTGTAATTGTCCTTCAATGATCTCATAATATGGTATAATACTAATCCACCTAAAAAAGGATTCCCAATTCTGGCAAAACATTTAAACAGATTCTTCTAAACTAGCAATGTGCTTTATAATAATCCAGCAAGGCAAGAAAATAGGAAAGAAGTCTACATATCAATCTTTTTTTTTTAAATATAATGAACAAGAGGTCTATCCTCACAAGGTAGGGCTAAGGTCTGCGTACACACTACCCTCCCCAGACCCCACGGTGTGGGATAATACTGGGTATGTTGTTATTGATAATGAACAAGAAAAATATAGACCTTACCTTTTCCTTCTAATTGGGAAGTCATAATCTTTTTATCATCTCTCCTTTTAGTGGAAGGCATGACTGTAACATTCTTAACAGAACTATCAGATACTGCCAATCTATTTTCCACTATTCTGCCTTCTGCTATTTGTGAATTTGAATGCTCGTCAATAATTTGTTCCTTTGATCTCAATGATACTGCAGATTCATCCACTGAAATCTCTAAAACAAGAAATACAAAACAATAAGAACGGAAATAGTGAGTACTTCGAAAATAATTCATTGAGATCACTGCCTTATTGACACAAGTATAAGTTATAGACTACACCTTCACATAATGGAGCTATAAACACTAGACATGAGGAAAAGAGAGACAGATAAAGTCATGAAAAAATTTCCCACAGAACATATTCAACATTATAGCTCCAAACACAGGCAGAGGCAAGTCCAAACAGGCACACACACCTTCAGAAGTTTGAAAAGAATTGTTCCTTGGCACTGTTGTATCTGTTGCCCTGGTTTTCTTTTACTTTCTTCACCCCTATAACTAATTGCCTTTTAGGCAATTATTCAGTCAGCACCAACTAGGGCACTTGATTATTTTGGATGAAGAACATCCAAATTGGGGTTAAGGGGAAAATCAATTCGATTTTGGCAAGTATGTCATCCCAGAAGAATAGGAAAATATGCCAATCAAAAAAATCTATCAACATGATCATATAGGCATGTAGATGAAGTTAATCCATCATAACTTCGTAGACAAAGTTCAGCAAAAGATTGTACAGTATTTATCTGGGGAAATGGGAGACTAAGAACCATAACTAATTATGGCACTAAGCCCAACCGTTCACTAGTCCCGCATAATACATTAATAACTATCAATGGCATTCATGCAGGAATGAAGCTTCAACGTGAGTCTTCTATCCAATCACCGCTATCATGGCAGCTTAATTAAGGAAAAAGAATTCAAATTGGAGGGGAAGGGATTATCAGAGAACCAAACTGAATGATCAAGGTTGCAGTGGATCATTAGTGATCAACTAGAACAAGCACGGTCTTCAAAATATTTTTTTGATTATGCATAAAGGGTGAGGAAAAAGGCACTTAATCATCTAATTATCACTAGACGACTGCTAAATATCCTCCTATCAAAGCGTGCTATTAGAGTACGACATAAATATGGAGTGTGGATAAATGCTTGATTTTTCTAATAAAAAACTAAAAGTGCAAGACAAGAAAAAAGTTCACCGCAAAATAATAGAAGAGATCTTGACTTTTAAGTTCCTACTATCTTCTTTGTCTCTGTTGTAAAATCTTTTGTGAAAAATTCAACTTTGACAAGTTATTAACGCTCGCAAGTTTTCAATCGAGTGCAAACCTGAGGACTGCATTATGAACTGATCTTGAGCTGACAATAAGCTAGTAAGAAGTGGATTCTTCTCCCAGCACCAAAGAAATATAGTTGTAAATAAGATAGCAGCCAGGAAAAAGGAGAACTGTCCTCCCCAAAATCTACCAACATTTCCGCCTTTCATCTCTCAATGCACACTCCAAGCAGAGATATACTTGTGAGTCACTGCTGTTCTTCCGCTACAACACAAATGAGAGTACATGTGTGAAGTGAAGAACATCTGGGACATTCGGACAACAACCATCACGATTAGCTACAACTTTCACAGGTCTGAGCTCTTGAAACTATATGATAGAAGCTAAAACAAAGAACCACGTCAAAATAACTACTCAAGCACTCAAATCCAAATGTACTTTATTACCTGAAGAAAGATATTGTAACAGATAAAATATCATATCAAAGTTTAAAATTCGAAAAGTTTGGGAGATTTCAATTCTAGAAAGCTATGAAAGTTGTACAGAGATCCAACTTCAAACATATTGGACGTTTCAAAACAGAAAGAACGTTATATAAATCAAGAGCAGATTAAAACATAACAGAAAAGAACAAAAAGAAAAAGTTAAAGGAAAACTCATTTGACATATTTCCATCCTAAAGCTCACTTTCCAAAAGCAAATGTCAAATGGCAGCATTACAACGAAAAGAAAACGCCAATTCCATTATTTAACACAAGCAAATAACATAGAAATGTAAACTCCAATTTCGAATCAAGTTTTGTCCTTTGTTTCACAATTCTTCCAATTTCTTCTATAAAAAATCAACTCAAATAATTATATGAATCTAAATCACAGAAATGTAAAAATTTATTTCACATATATAAAAGCATAAAATAAAGGTACCTGTATTTAACAATGCTGATAGATTCCCCGACGTTTCTCCGTTCTCATTGGCTGCTATTTGATAGATCGGTGTGTCTGAGTTTATTAATACATGTAATGTAAATACAGTATTTGTAAATCATGGGTGTGGCGCAGAGAGAGAAGCAGCCAAGAATCGAAGGTTTGCGGGTCGGGTCAGAATAATGGAGCTTTGATTTCAGGTGCCGACATTTGATAAGGATAAACTGGAGAGAGATCTGTTGTGACAGGGACTACAGGAAAGTTTTGTGGAAACGTGTTGGCCAATAGGAAAGGATACGGATAGGGGTAATTTGGTAGATTAGTTGAATGATAGGGTGACTTTCATGAGCATGGTGTAGTCAAATGTGTAGCCACGCATGGGAACGTGCACGGAGTGTGCTGTCGGGCAACGAGTGCGGCGTACGCGACGATACGATTTAGTATTTGAGAAAATGACTTTATTGATTGACAAAATGATCACAAAATCGCAAAATATTATCAAATTCTCTCACAAATCACCAAATAATATTTTGATATACTATAAACTTTAAGACAGAAAGAACAACGTTTGACTTATAAGCTAAAGTATATTTGATATTTCAAAAGTATGTTTGTACATTTTGATGTTAAACACGTCACATAAAAAAGTGTTGAGGATAAAATACAAATACTACAAATAAACAGTTTTCACGTATAAGAATAAATTCAAGAAGTCTTTTATTCAAGGAACTTCATCTATGTAAATCTATACGCAGTGGCGAAATCAGAAATTTCGCGAAGGATGTTCAAAATTGAATATACACATAAAATATAATTTTTGACCTACATACACAATATAAGTTTCTATATACATAATATAAGTTTTCGACAAAGGATGTTCGATTGACCGCCCTTCAATACATGTGACTACGCCATTGTCTATACGGCATAATTAGACAGATAGTGAATTTAGAATCTAGTGGTCTTATGATATTAAATGTTGCGACGTTTGTATGACTTGTCATTAAGAATAAAATATAAAATTTAAATTAAACTATTTTTAAGCTTAAAAAATATCATTCTTTTTAAAACGGACTGGAAAGGAAATAACGTCACATAAATTAAAATAGCTGAGCAGTATTATTGTTTACCCTTAAAAATGGATAACAATTGAATTTTACGTGGTTTTAAGGATATGTGGACTAATTCAATATAGGTCATTAATGACGTTAGATAAAGTAAATAAAAGATATAGTAAATAGCCAAACCAATGATGATAGTGAGTCCGAGCTCAGTTAAAGACATAACAAGGAACCCACCTTCAGTTCCGAGCTTGTACTTATGAATAACTTATGAACAAAAACAAGAACCTTGTATAACTTTTAGAAACAGATAGAATATAAGTATATTGCCTAGGTATGCATGTGTACAGTGTGTCCAATGAATAATTAGCTTCCCCTTTATATAGCAGGGGAGTTTTACCTTAGATACAATTCTAAGAGAGGTAAAAATCTTCCTTTTACCTAATCACTGATTTTTTACCGATACAGGCCGAGATTCACGTCGTGATATCCGGTTGGGCACGGATATCACGGCCCTTTGTTAATCGTGTGCGGCTTGGTAATGCTCTCCGAGGTCTTAGGATTCGAACCGGACCTAGAGGACGTGGTCTCGATGGCTCCCAAGGCAGGTGTTTTGCTCGGGCCCTGATACGAGAGGCTCCTGAATCTGATTCTGATTTCTTGCAGTCACGTCCTTGCTCCGTTTGCCTTACCGGAAAATTAGGGTGCTCATTGGACTCGATTTTACCCGTATACAGATAGTCCCCTCGTTTCTCCAAGAGTAGGTTTGCCGAAACGATGGGAAATGATAAATGATCTCTGGTTCCTTCCTCTGTACATTACGACAAAGGAGCTGAAACGTCCCATCAGTCGCGTTGTTCTAACCTCGGACACATGTCAATCATCAACTAGTTGCCTCCGAATGCGAAGCGTCGCCTGTTTTCCTATAAAAGCTTTCATCCTTTGTTCTTTTTCTACTTTTCAACTAAGCTTTTACCTTTGAGTTTTCCAGCTATCATCAAACTTCTTCCAAACCTTCATATCTTCATCCTTGTTCTTCAACTTTCATAGTGATTTCCAGGTTTTTACCCAGATTTCCTTCAAATCTTCATACTCGTTCTTCATCCTTCAAACTCGTTGTTTCAAACCTTCTCCTTTTTTCTTTAAATTTTCAAACTTCTCCAGATAACAAGGGCTAAAACATCCAAATCCATTCCTCAACAAGTCACCTCTTCATCTTTTCAACCGGCCACCGGTACTGAGCGGCTGCTCCTGAAGTAGTAGACCTCGAAACGGCTTCTCCCGAGGTGGCTGTCGAACCGGCCCTCGAGCCTCCCTTGAAAATATTTATTCCCGGGGGATGCTCAATTGCAAACGACTTTAACGTTGAGAAACCCTCACGCAAATAGGACCGGGGTGAAGGAGCATCAAGGTACATATGCTACGAAACCGAAGATGTTTTTCCCGTGGTCCGAAAGGACTACAATTGGGAAGGCCCGAGGACTCCATTACTACCTACATGGAAGAGTACTTAAGTGTTTACAATTATCCCTTCACACTGGACCCGGTGGATCCGATTGTTCGGGATTTTTGCAAAAGGTTGTGCCTCGGGCAAATCCACCCATCTCTATGGAGGATCGTGATACTTCTTCGCTACTTCGTGAACAAGACCGAGTTTCGTTGGTTCATGATCGATCATTTACTTCGTCTATACAGTCACCGAATTTTTCGAGGGAGACTGATCAATCTTACTCGCCGAGCCAGCAAGGCCTCCTTTTCGAGCATTGACGAAGACTGAGACCGGGGCTAGCAGGGATGCTTTGTTTGTGTGAAGACCAAAGACTTGATTCCCCTCGAGCTCATGCCTTTCCCTGAGAAGTGGAACGCATCTCGTAAGTGCAGTCTCTTATTTTTTATTTTATCTCCTTTTTTGGGGTTATTTATCCCTTCTCATTCATACTTGTGGCTGTGCAGCTATCGCTCGGGTTCCAAATGCAATCCCCCGGCTAAAGGAATGGATCGAGGGCATTTGTACACAGATGACGTACTCCAAAAGCACACGGCGCGGTCTTTCGAAAGGGTCGATGAGAAGCTTGTTCTCATGGTAAGGCCTCTTTCTGAATAGTTAATACTATGCTTCTAACTTTCATCATATTGACTTTCCTTCCCCTTTGTTGTTGCAGGTTTGCCTAAGACCACCAAACTTAGGTTTTTAGAAGGGGACAAGGACGTGTCCTTGTCCGTTGATCCCTCCATTACGGGGTAGTAGCCTGGGGCTTCCGTGGAGGAAAAGAAGAAAAGGAAAAGGAAACCTTCGGGCTTCCCGGGCCCTGAGGTGAAGAAACCGAAGAAGAGGGTGGCTTGCAAGACCATGAAAAGCTCTAGCTCCCGGGTGCCATACTCCGATTCTCTTCTCCGGCTCAGGGACGAGCCGGAGAAAGATCTCATCTTCGTCACCCACGGGATGACCTTTCCTAGGGGCAAGAGGCATCCGAGGGAGAAACTCATGATGTCGACCTCCCTCAGACTCAAGAAGTTGATATGGAGACCCGTGGTGGGACTCCCCAAGATGCTGGCTCCGCTCCAAAAAAAGCGTCCGGTATAATAGAGATTTCGGGGATGCCCTCCTACACCGAATCCATGCTCGAGGAGGACCAAGCGAGAATGGAGAAGTCCAATGAAGAGGTCCATGGCACGGAAGATCCTCTTCATTCCTTTTTCGACGATGCGGACTCGTCCGCTTTGGAAGATTTCTTCGGGCTGAGCGACCTGGAAATTTTGAAGAAGGACACATCCTCGGAAGCTGGGGGGCCGAGTTCAAACTCGAAATTGATCAACTAGTTCCCTGGTCCGAGTGTGGACCCCGGTTTCAAGAGATCGATTATTCTGACCATCCCAGAAGATCCTGGGTCCTGTCAGCTCCCGTCGGGATAGCTAGCTATCCCCAATGCCTGGTGACCGAGGAGGACTAGGCAAAAATGAATGAGGTGAATGTGTTGTGCCTTTTCAATGAGGCGCAGCAGGCATTGAACCGGGTAAGGCATCATTACGTTCCTTTGAACTTTACTTAGGTTTTGATATTTCTCACCTCGGTACTTATCACGAGAGCTTCCTTCGGTACTGGGTTGAGGTCAATCAACTCGAGCTCGAGGTCAAGGAGCTTGCCCAAAAAAGGGATATGTACAAGCTTCTCAGCAAGCAACAAGAAGGGGTCAATAAGAACCTTCAGGCCGAGCTAGACGGGACTCAGAAAGAAGCATCGGTCCTAAGGCTGGAGCACGCCGACTTGGTAGAAAAGGTAAAGATCTTTGAAGTTAGAAACGAGTAACCGGTCGTAGTGGCTAACGATAATACCTCGCAGGTCCAGCAAAAGATCGACCAACTCAGAAAGGAGATGGACGAAATTCAAGTCATGGCCGACGGGTGGAAAAGCAAGATGGATCTGCTGGCCTCGGAGAAGCAAACCGCCCAGGCAAAGCTATTTGTGGCAGAGGTTCAGCTTCGGGTGGCGAAGGAGAAAGCTCAAAAACGGGCTTAGCTAAATGAGGATCTCGGAGCACAGCTGAGCTCGGCCGCCGCAGAACGGGATGCCCTTGGTAAAAAGCTCGAAGTAACGAGGTCTAGGCTAGAGACAACCTCAGCCGATGCCGACGAGATGGTGGCTCAGTACAAGGCCGATGTCGAAGCAGCCGAGGCCCGCCTAAAGAGCATTGCCGAGTATGTGAGGCGGCTGTCTCGAAGGGAGGTCCTCGAAGAGATCCATGCCCGAGACTTCGACCTGTCGGCCGACATCAAGGAGGCAAAAAGACTTGAGGCCGAGGCGAAGAAGGTATCCGAGCCCGAAGGTACGGAGGGTTCTGAGGGCTCTGAAAAATCCGAAGATCCCGATGGTTCTGGTGACGAATCGGGCTCCGATGAAGACCAGGCGTGAATGCCTTAGGATTTTTTAGTTTTTGTATTATGTGCATATTTGTTGTTTATTTTGAGGCCGTTGTTATTGGGCATTTGTAAAGATATTCTGTAATATATATAAAATTTCCCCTTTTGGTAATTTCAAGTCTCTACTATTTTAGAATCCTTTCATAATTTCAAATATTTCTAATACCTTAGCACAGAGTCAAACGTAGTAATAAGTCATTTATTTTCGGAGGTCCGAACAGAACTTGACCTCGATTCAATTTTTGCTCGAAACTTTTGAAGTGACCAGAAGTTTTTCCAAGATGCTTAAGTGTTTTTTAGACGATGCTTTTGCCGAGGGTAACCTTTTGGCAGGCTCTAAATTTTTATTGAAGGCCTTACGTTTTGATTACGGGCTTCGGACGTCTCCAAGCAATTTTATAGGGTGGCCGTAGCCTTTTAGGTTTAGGCACTATCTAATAGGTTTTGTGGCTCCGGGTTCTGATAACATGAGTTGCCCAAACTTATTTCGAACGACAGTCCTCGATGCGGGTAGCCCTTGGGCTCGGATAGGGGTAGCCCTTGGGGTTGATAGTTCCGGGGTAGGGATAGCCCTTAGGCTCGATGCTTTAAGAGGCAAAAATATGTAATAGTAAGGTAGAAATTTTTTTTCAGTTCTGTGTGTAAAGTACAAGATTAAAAGCGTGTAAAAGCTTGTATTATAGCTAAGGTGGCCTACACGGGCACAGTTCACTTGACCATTTGGCCCTTACAATAAATCCTAACCACCGAGCTTAGGCTGTCAAGCACAAAATTTCCTTTTTTCCTTGCTAAGAAGCTTGACCTGAGGGTGATGTCCCCCAATATTCGAGGTCAATCTTGAGAGGGCTCAGATACTTTTGATGAGACCATTGACTCCAATTTAAAATTGGTCTTTGATTCTAAGTTAGCATGATTTACTATTGCCTCATTAAAAACCTTGCCGGAAAACCCATTTGGGACAATACTGGTTCAAGAGAAAAAGAGTGCAGCGCATGCTTTCAGACCTAATAGTCATATTTTCTTTTGGTTGTTGCGTGCAAGTGTTAGTTCGATTCACCATATCATAAAAAGGTGAATGAGATCGTACCTTAGCAGTAGTGCCGCTGTAAGTGTGTCACGTTCCAGTTGTTCGGTAGTTGTGCACAGTTTCCTGCTTTGAATTTGTACGATCTTTTACCAGTAATCTCGATGACTCGATATGGTCCTTCCCAATTTGGCCCCAGCTTCCCCTTGTTCCGGTTCTAGGTGTGCAGTTTTACTTTTCTTAACACCAAGTCCCCGATATCGAAGTGTCGGAGGTTGGCTCTTCAGTTGTAATACCTTTCTATCCGTTGTTTCTGGGCGGCTAACTGAACTAGGGCGGCCTCGCGCCTTTCATCCAATAGTTCCAGGCTCGTGCTCATGGCCTCGCCGTTTGATTCTTCAATCGCGTATCAAAACCCGAGGCCCGATTCTCCCACTTCGGCCGGTATTAGTGCATCGGTACCTTAGACCAATGAAAACAGAGTGGTCGCGGTACTAGATTTCGAGGTTGTACTGTATGCCCACAAGAATTTGGGCAGAATTTCCTTCCATTTCCCTTTGGCATCAGTCAACCTTTTCTTTAGGTTTTGAAGTATGGTCTTGTTTGTTGATTCCGCCTGTTCGTTTCCGCTAGGGTAATAGGGTGTTGACAAGATCTTTTTGATCTTATGGTCTATGAAAATTTTGTTTATCTTGCTGTCGATGAACTGCTCCCCGTTATCACACACTATCTCGTCCGGTATCCCGAACCGGCATATTATGTGGTCCCAAATAAAGTCGACAACTTCTTTTTCCCGGACCTTCTCGAATGCTTAAGCTTCGACCCACTTAGAAAAATAATCGATCATAAACAATATGAATTGAGCCTTACCGGGTGCCGATGGCTGGGGACTGACAATGTCTATTCCCCACTTCATGAACGCCCAAGGTGACAAGACCAAATATAGTAGTTCTCCTGGTTGATGGATCATCAGTCTGTGCCTCTGACAGCCGTCGCATCTTTGTACAAAGTCCTTTGCATCTTTCTCCATGTTGATCCAGTAATAGCCGACCCTGATTATCTTACGAACCAAAGATTCTGCCCCTGAATGGTTTCTGTAGATGCCTTCGTGAACTTCCCTCAAAACATATTCGGTGTCTCCCGACCCCAAGCATATGGCGAGCGGTCCATCGAACGTCCTTCTGAACAGAGTACCTTCGGACAGGCTGAACCTGGCCGCCTTCGTGCGTAGAACTCTCGATTCTTTAGGATCTGAGGCCAACTTCCCAGTCTTCAAGTAGTCTATATACGTGTATCTCCAATTCCAAGTTAAACTTGTTGAGTTTATTTCAGCATGGCCTTCTTCCACTACAGATTTTATGAGTTGTACGACCATTCCTGAGCTGAATTCATAGTCATCAACCGATGACCCCAAGTTAGCCAGAGCATCTGCCTCACTATTTTGATCTCGGGGTACGTGGTGTAGGGTCCATTCCTTGAATCGATGTAGCACTACCTGCAATTTGTCTAAGTACCTTCGCATTCGTTCTCTTTTTACCCCGAACGTCCCATTGACTTGATTTACCACAAGGACAGAGTCACACTTAGCTTCGACCACCTCGGCCCCCAGGCTTTTAACCAATTCGAGACCTACAATCATGGCCTCGTACTCGGCCTCATTGTTAGTCAATTTCACAGCTCTAATAGATTTCCTAACTACGTTACCCGGAGGCGGCTTCAACACGATGCTGAGTCCGGACCCCTTTGTGTTCGAGGCATTGTCCATAAAGAGGGTCCAGATTCCAGAGGAAGTCGCCGAGGTTAACAAGAATTCCTTTTCGACTTCGGATATTAAGGCCGGTGTAAAGTCGGCCACGAAGTTTGCTAAAATTTGTGATTTGATGGCACTTCGGGGTTGATATTCGATATCGTACCCGCTAATTTCTACGGCACATTTGGCCAACCGGCCCGAGAGCTCGGGTTTGTGCAATATGTTCCTGAGTTGGTAGGAAGCTACGACACATATGGGGTGCCATTGAAAATACGGCTTTAACTTTCTGGAGGCTCTTAGTAAAGCGAGCACCAATTTTTCTAGGTGGGGATACCTTGTTTCGGCCTCGTCTAGAGTTCTACTAACATAATAGATAGGAAATTGCGTACCTTCCTCTTCCCGGACTAAGACTCCACTTACCACTACCTCGGATACCGCTAAGTACAGGTACAACTGCTTGTCCGCCTTCGGAATATAGAGCAAGGGTGGACTTGAAAGGTACCGTTTGAGTTCCTCCAAGGCCTGTTGTCATTCAGGGGTCCAAGAAAAGTTATTCTTCTTCTTTAATTATAAGAAGAACTGGTGGCTCTTATCATAAGACCTCATGAACTGGCCCAGGACAGCTATACGCCCCGTTAGCCTCTGAACGTCCTTGACACTGTCCACCACAGTGATGTCTTCTGTAGCTTTGATTTTATCGAGATTGATCTCAATCCCTCGGTTGGACACCATGAATCCAAGAAAGTTCCCGGATCTGATCCAGAATGCACATTTCTTCGGGTTCAGCTTCATAGTGTACTTCTTCAGTATGTCAAAGGCTTCCTGCAAATGTTTCAAATGGTCCTCTGCTCGCAGAGACTTAACTAACATGTCGTCAATATAAACGTCCATTGATTTTCCTATTTGGTCCTCGAACATCCTGTTTACTAGGCATTGGTAAGTGGCATCGGCGTTTTTTATTCAGAACGGCATTACATTATAACAATAGGTATCGAATTTAGTGATCAAGGAAGTTTTTTTCTTGATCGCCCCGGTCTATCCCGATTTGGTTGTACCCGGAATAGGCATCGAGAAAGCTGAGTATCTCGTGCCCGGCTGTCGCATCGATCATGCCATCGATGTTAGGCAAAGGGAAAGAGTTCTTGGGGCAAGCCTTGTTCAAGTCTTTGTAATCTATGCACATTCTTAATTTATTTCCCTTTTTAGGCACTACTACTACGTTAGCCAACCAGTCCGGGTTTAAACTTCCCAAATGGAACCTATTTTAAGGAGTTTAGATACCTCGTCTTTGATGAATGCGTGCTTGACTTCGGATTGAGGCCTCCTCTTCTGTTTAACTGGGTGGAACTTCGGATCTGAGCTAAGCTTATGAGTGGTTATTTCTGGCGGGATTCCTGTCATATCAAGATGGGACCAAGCGAAGCAATCTATGTTAGCTATAAGAAATTTAATGGTTCTTTCCTAAGCTCGGAAGTTAACCTTGTGTCCAGGTATACTTTCCGATCGGCAAGTGTCGATCAATATGACTTGCTCCAGCTCCTCGACCGTCGATTTGGTGGCATCGGAATCGTCAGGGGTGATGAACGACCTAGGAACTCCGTAATCATCATCCTCGCCCGCTTCTTGCTTCTCTGGTTCAGTCGGGGCCGGTATCGGTGATTCCTATTTAGCTTCTTCCTTCCTAGCCGGCCCCGTGTTCTTTGATGTCAAGAATGCGGACGCCGGGATCACCTCATCGACCGCCAACATTTCTTTTGCGTCCGGCTACTCTCCGTAAACCATCTTGATACCTCCCGGTGCGGGGAATTTTAGTGCTTGGTGCAGTGTCTAAGGTATTGCCCTCATGTTGTGAATCCATGGCCTTCCGAGTAGAGCATTATACCTCATATCCCCTTCAATCACATAGAACTTCATTTCTTGAATGGTCCCGGCGGTGTTCACCGGTAGGGTTATCTCTCCTTTAGTAGTTTTGCACACTATGTTGAATCCGTTTAGAACCCAATTGCTCAACGACCCTTGATCTGATGATATTGGCCGAGCTATCTGGATCAATTAACACACGCTTAACTTGAGATTTATTTATGAGTACAGATATTACCAGTGCATCCAGTTGCACGATGCCTTCAGCGTCCTCATCGTTGAAAGAGATGGTTCCCTCCGGTATATAATCTCGGGTTCGTTTTTCTCTTGTGATGAACACCTTAGTGCGCTTAGCATCGGTCCCTGGGGACGTCGACTCCACCAATGATCATGTTGATGACGTGCTAAGGTTCCTCGTGCTCGGTCTGTTTGTTGGAGTCCCTATTCCTGAAGTGATTTTTGGCTCGATCAGTCAAGAATTCCTAAAGATGCTCGTTATTGAATAACCGGGCCACTTCTTCTCTTAGTTGTCGGCAGTCCTCGATCCTGTGGTCATGAGTGCCATGATACTTACACATTAGGTTAGGTTTTCTTTGGGTAGGGTGGGACTGCAACGGCCGAGGCCACTTGGTATCTTTGATGCGCCCGATGGCGGAGATGATGCTGACAGCATCAACATTTAAGTTGTATTCCAATAATCTCGGTGCCTCCCTGGCCCCGAGTGGCATGTCGAAATCGTTTTTGCTCATGAGTCCCCGGCCATTGTGGCATCGATCATTCCTTCATTTGTTGCAGAGTTACGTCAAGATCCGCTGCCCCTTCGATCTCCGTTGTATGGTTGGTACCGGTCTCTGTTCGGTTTTAGTTCATGATCGACGGCTCTATTAGACCTGTCGTTAGTTCTGATGGGATAAACAGACCCAGAGGGGCCCCCAAGCTGATCATCCTCGACTCTAATTTTCGATTGATACCTGTTATGGATGTCGGGCCAGGTTATCGCCGAGTATTCTATCAAATTCTGTTTCAACTGCTGTGAAACCAAGGAGCTTTGGGGTTCAAGTCCTTGAGTGAATGCCTGAACGACCCAATCGTCCACGACCGGAGGCAGGTCCATTCGTTCCATTTGGGACCTCGACACGAATTCCCTGAGCATTTCGTTATCTCTTTATTTTACTTTAAAAAGGTCCGATTTTCTGGTCTCGACCTTGATGGCCCCGGCATGTGATTTTACAAAGGCATCTGCAAGCATAGCAAACGAATCAATAGAATCAGGGGGTAAGTCATGATACTATATCATTGCCCCTTTTGACAAGGTTTCTCCGAACTCTTTTAGCAAAACCGACTCGATTTCCTGATCTTCTAAGTCGTTTCCTTTGATGGCACACGTGTAAGAGGTCACGTGCTTGTTTGGATATGTGGTTCGGAATTTCGGGCATACGAAACTTCTTGGGCATCAGCTTCGTTGCCGCGCTCGGGGTAAAAGGCTTTTGGACAAATTTCTTGGAGTCCAGGCCTTTTAATACCGGAGGTGCTCTTGGGATTTGATCAACTCTAGAGTTATAGGTCTTCACTTTTTTGGCGTTGGCTTCAATCTTCTTTTCCCCCGATTCCACCCGCTTTGTCAATCCTCAAGCATCTTTATTATTTGGGGGTTGGTCCCGGGTTCAACTTCACACGACCTTTCCGTCGTTTATTCATTCCTTCGGGTGTTTTCCGGGGATGGTTCGGGCTCAAGTCTGCTAGAGGCGCGGCTTTGGTTCTGCAGTTGGGCTATCGCTGCCTATTGAGCTTGTAACATTTCAAAGATCACCCGCAAATTGATCTCGTCGCCTTTACCGTCGTGCGTACCCCAGGCTGCTAATCGGGCTCTTCCGCGAACGCTGTTCTCGGGGTCGGTCGGCAGATTTGCATTGACCGTCACATGCGAGTTGGCATCGTTTGGGTCCGCAACCGGGACACTGTTGGGGTCAACAGGGGACACATCATTGCTGGCACTATATTGTTGTTTTCGCCATGGTGGCCAAACTCAACATCAACATTCAAGTGGCAAACTGAGAGTTTGACATTCTTAAGTTGATCTGAAATTAAAATCTCAAAGAACAAGCGTAAAATAGAGTGCGTTATGGAAATTTGTATCAAATTACCACATTATCCTTAACCCTACAGTGGGGGCCAAACTGTTTACCTTTGAAGATGGATAACAATCGAATTTATACGCGGTTTTAAGGATATGTGGACTAACTTAATACAAGTGATTAATGATGTTAGATAAAGCAAATAAAAGATATAGTAAAAAGCCAAACTAATGATGATAGTGAGTCCGAGCTCGATTAAAGATTTAACAAGGAACCTGCCTTCGGTTCCGAGCTTGCACTTATGAAGAACTTTTGAACAAAAACAAGAATTTTGAATAACTTTTAGAAATAGAGAGCACAGAGTTACATTGCCTAGATATGCGTGTTACAATGTGCCCAATGAATAATTAGCTTCCTCTTTATATAGTAGGGGAGTTTTACCCTAGATACAATTCTAAGAAAGGTAAAAATCTTCCTTTTCGCTAGTCACTGATTTTTTGCCGATACGTGTAGAGATTCACGTTGTGATAGCCGACTGGGCACGGATATCACAACCCTTTGTTAATCATGTGTGGCCGTTTGGTAATTCTCTTCGAGGTCTTGAGACTCAAACTGGACCCGAGGGACGTGGTCTCGATGGCTCTGAGGGCAGGTGTTTTGCTCGGGCCCTAATACGAGAGGCTCTTGGTTCTGATTCTGATTCCTTGCAGTCACGTCCTTGCTCCGTTAGCTCACCGGGAAATCGGGGTGTTCATTAGACTCGATTTTACCCGTATACAATTATATGAAATAAAATAGATAGAATATTAGGAAATATCCTCAATGTAAAGTATAAATAAAATTAATCATACATGTATTGTTTAACTAAACAGCAATGGTATACAATGTAATACGTAAGTTTTAAAAATTTGTTGTAATTTTCAAGAAAACTATTGTTATTTTATGTAAGACGAACACTATTATTTTCAATATTTGTTAAGCCTTTTCAACATTTTAAATCTAAAGAATAGTCAAAGCCTTGTTTATACGGGGAATCAAAATAAAATCTTATCTCTTCCTATCTACACTGTTTGAAAATACTATGAATATCATCAGTTGCAAAGTGAAATTTAGGATATACTGTCATACTGACTATTTAGTTACATATACGGATAAAGTTGATATTCGACTCCAATGAAATAATGCAATTAATAAACTAACGGTGGTGTTTCAAGGCGAAAAAAGGTTTAATTAATCGTTGTACTATCCCAAATTGAGCAATTTTGCCTTCAGTTCAACTTTTGATCTACTAATATAACCCTAGCTTTTAAATATAAATTTCACTTTGCCCTTGATCTTAATTGAGCTCCAACTTGGGGTTAATTTCAAATTATAGCCAAAAGTTGAGGATAAATACTTTTTAAATCTCAAATCTTTTTTGATATGTGGAATCCGTTCATGTTGTAGCCGCATTAGTGACAAGCGCAAATACAAGATAATTTGCAAGTAATAAAAATATTAATGAACTAACAGTGCGTGAGAGCAATTTTCGAGCAATACAACAACAACATACTCAGTATTATCCCACACTATAGGATCTGGAGAGAGTAATGTGTACGCAGACCTTACCTCTACCTTGTGAGGATAGGGAGGCTATTTACAATAGATCCTCGGCTCAGGAAAGCATAAGCACCACATTAATGAAAATATAGACAAGAAGGAACAGTAAAGCAGAACAAAACCAACAAGACAGTAAGGTGATCAACAATGAAAGAAAACAACAGAAACCTACTACCAACAGAAAGCGAGACGGTGTGCCAATATTACTATTATGAACACTCTAGACTACTTGCTCCACTCCCCTAATCCTCGACCTTCGTATCTTCCTATCAAGGGTCATGTCCTCGGTCAGCTGAAGTTGCACCATGTCTTCCCTAATCACCTCTCCCCACCTCTTCTTTGGCCTACCTTTACCTCTCTGTAGGCCCTCCAATGTCAACCTCTCACATCTCCTCATCGGGGCATCTATGCTCTCCTTCTCACATAACTAAACCACCTAAGCATCACTTCCCGCATCTTGTCCTCAATAGGGGCCACACCCATCTTGTCGCGAATAACCTCATTTCTGATCCTATCTAACTTGGTGTGCCCGCACATCCATCTCAACATCCTCATCTCTGTTACCTTCATCTTCTGGACATGAGCGATCTTGACTGGCCAACACTCAGCCCCATGCAACATCATTGGTCTGACCACCACTCTGTGGAACTTACACTTAAGTATCGGTGGCACCTTCTTGTCACACAAAACACTGAAAGTGAGTCTTCATTTCATCCATCCCGCCCCAATATGATGTGTGACATCTTCATCAATCTCCCACCCCCCTGAATAATCGACACAAGGTACTTAAAACTCCCTCTCCTAGGGATGACCTACGAGTTCAGCCTCACCCTCCCTTCCCCTCCTTCGGTCTCGCAACTGAACTTACACTCCAAGTATTCTGTCTTGGTCCTGCTCAACTTGAATTTTTAGATTCTAGGGTCTGCCTCCATACCTCTAATTGCGCATTCACACCGTCTCACGTCTCGTCAATCAATACAATATCATCTGTAAATAGCATGCACCACGACACCTCCCCTTGGATGTGGCGCGTCTGTACGTCTATCACCAGAGCAAACAAAAAAGTGTTGAGTGCTGACCCTTGATGCAACCCCATCATAACCGAAAAATAGTTCGAGTCCCCACCTACCGGTCCTCACTCGGGTCTTTACTCCATCATATATGTCCTTAATCAACCTAACATAGGCAACAGGTACACCTCTAGCCTCTAAACATCTTCACAAAATCTCCTTCGGAACTTTATCGTACGCCTTTTCTAAGTCGATGAACACCATATGCAAGTCCTTCTTTCTCTCCCCATATTGCTCCATCAATCTCCTAACAAGGTGGATAGCTTCTGTAGTCGAATGCCCCGGCATAAGCCCAAACTAGTTCTCAAAAATAGACACACTCCTCCTCACCCTTAGCTCTACCACTCACTCCTAGACTTTCATATTTGGCTAAGCAGCTTGATACCCCGATAGTTATTGCAATTTTGGATATCACTCTTGTTCTTGTATATAGGAATCATCGTGCTCCACCTCCACTCTTCGGGCATCTTCTTCATTCTAAAAATGACATTAAATATCCTAGTGAGCCACTCTAAGCTTGCCTTGCCCGCACTCTTCCAAAACACCACCGGAATTTCATTCGGCCCAGTCGCTTTGCCTCTACTCATCTTACGTATAGCCCCCTCAACTTCATCAACTCTAATCCGCCTACAATACCCAAAGTCACAACGACTCCCCAAGTGTTCCAAATCACCCACAATTTTCGAGAACAAGACAAATTTTGGACACTTTCCCATTAAATTTTATCCTCCACAAAATGATCAATTTAAAATAATATAAAGTAAGTTATGACATTTTCCCATTAAATTTTGCCAAATATAATTATATTTTCTAGCCAATTATACAAAAAAATATACACTAATTATAGATATAATATATATATATATATATATATATATATATATATATATAGGAGTTTTCAAAAATGACTATTGCTTGGAGGCATATTGCAAGACGTAGCTATAATTTAGCTAATTACAGCTTGTAGCTACTAATTACTTGTCATAGGATATATGTCGTTGTATTCAATTCGGTTGTATACAACGTATTGAATTCAGATGTATTTGTTCTTATATATTTTATATTGTATTCAACTTTATTGTATTGAATTCAGTTGTATTCAAACAACAAAAAATTAAGAAATAAGGTATATGCCGTTGTATTCAATTTTCCTGTATACACTGTATTCAATTCGGTTATATTTGTTCTTAACTATTTTTCATTGTATTCAATTTCACTCTATTCAATTCAGTTGTATTTAAACAACAAAAAATCAAAATTATAGTGATATTCGACTGTATTCAATTCACAGTATTCGTAGCTACTTTTATACTACATTCAATTTACTATATTTAATTCGCTTGTACT
This sequence comes from Nicotiana obtusifolia, assembly GCA_002018475.1. Taxonomy (NCBI): domain Eukaryota; kingdom Viridiplantae; phylum Streptophyta; class Magnoliopsida; order Solanales; family Solanaceae; genus Nicotiana; species Nicotiana obtusifolia. The sequence goes on from MCJB01045759.1 coordinate 87,475, forward strand.
TAAACAACAAAAATTTAAAAAATACAGGCATCTGCCTAAAAAAGAACTCCTTCGAAATATATAAATACAGGTGAAAATACAAAAAAATAAAATTGTATTTGCATTGAAACATACATAATACAATTAAATTTGAGTGTGTCTGTACAGAATATAATATATTTGTATCATTATATGCGACTCAATAGTAAAGAAGAAAAGAAAGTTTGCCGGAGAGGAGTCTTCCGGCTAAGCAAAACACAATATACATTATATTAAAACTAAAAATGGTAATGAACAAAAATTCGGCTAGATCTGAAAATATACTATCATATTATATCTATCAAAATCCAATCAGATATGAGAATGAGGCTTCGAGGCTTTTCGTCACCAGAGACAAACGAAAATCCGACTAGATCTAAGAGTACACTAATTCGAAAATCCGACCAGATGTGAGAGATCCTTCACTGTAACCAAATATTAGCCAGCGATGGCCGTTCTCCGGAGAGGACAAAGATTTGCCGGCAGAGCAGCAGAGACGAACGAGATCGGTGGAGCAGTAGCGATGGAGCAGCGATGACTGATCAGCAGCGACGGACGAGATTGAATCTTTTGGGAAGCAAGGAAAAAAGAGGCGCTTGTGTGTAGTTGAGATAGGATTTGAAAGAAGGAAGATTTAAGTTGTGGTGACAAAAAAGTCACCTAATTAGAAATGGTGACAACTTTGACTGGCCAAGTCAAAACCTGTTTTAAAAATCTGATTAACTTAATTTGGGGCTGAATTATAATTTGTAAAACTTATAATCTCTTAAATATTACACAAAAGCCCATCAGTTAAAATGGCCCCTTTTATTAAGATTTTATTTCAGTATTTCAAAATCACAAAAAAAAACCCAACAACTTCTGTTCCTCTTCTCTCATCTCGGTTTCCGTCCGTCTCTCTGTCTCCTCTCCGAACCGGCGACCACCGCTGCTCGTTCCTCTCTCTCGATCGTTCTTGTTGCTGCTCAGTTCTCTCTCTCTCTCTCTCTCTGCTCAGTTGTTCCTTCTCAGCAAATACTTAGGTAAACATTTTTTTTAGTTGGTTAAAAAATTTTAGGGTTTTGAATCAGAGTTTGAAAATGATGATT
>MCJB01045770.1:12002-57390 GCA_002018475.1 Nicotiana obtusifolia
CCCTCGGGACTTCAACCAAACACTCCAAAATGTCCCATAACATTATTCAAACTTGTTCCAACCTTCGAAACGTTCAAATCAACATCATAACATCAAATTCGCATCGGATTCAAGCCTAAGGATCTCAAAATCTTCTTAATCGCTCTTTTGATCTAAACCCGACCAAACCACGTCCAAATGACCTGAAATTTTGCACACAAGTCATAAATCACATATCGAAGCTACAGCAACTTTCGGAATTCCATTCCGACCTTTGGATCAAAATCTCGCCTGTCAAACGGAAATCGCCAAAATTCTAACTTCACCAATTCAAGCCTAATTCTACACGAAACCTCCAAAACTAATTCCGATCACTCTCCTATGTCATAAATCCTCACCCGAAACTAACCGAATCATCGGAAATCACATCCGAGCCTTCTAACTCATAAGTCAACATACAGTTGACTTTTACAACTTAAGCCTCCTTGAAAGAGACTAAGTGTCTCATTTCTTACTGATTTCACTCCGAATGCAACTTACTCAATTAAATTTCCTAAAACACAGATAATGAAATATAATGAGACAGAAAAGTGGGGAAGATGGAGTGGTAACCCACGACACGACTGGCCGGGTCATCACAGATATCCATTAGTTGCTCATGACTATGTGACACCCCAGTTTCGGGCTGTAGTCGGGATGGTTCATTATATTTTTCTGCAAATTACTGTTATTAAACCGTACTTATATTATTTTCGTATTGTTTAACTGTTTGAATGAAGTTTAGTTTGAATTGGCTGGCCTTGTCTTCATGAGAGGCGCCATCACGATCATGGTTGAGATTTTGGGTCCTGACAGTAGCAGTGAGTATTTCTTGTCAGGTCTTTTCCAATGAACCCACCAGATTTTAAGTAAATTGGAGATGATGATCACCAAAATTAGACCAAATTCGAATTAGTCTTTTTAGGCGAATTTAAGATTCAACCAATGTGATTTATATTCTTTTCATATATCATATTAAGTTAAATCATCATGTGTAATCATGTTCCAGATTTAATACAAATAAAACCGATATATAAAGAACAGTCTTTCATATTTAAAGTTTATTTAATCCAATAAACTGCTTAAAACCCTATCTAAAAGACCTGAAAACACCAAAAAACAACGTGACTCACTGCATAATAGGAGGTGTTTCTCACCAAGTCATTTTCGATGGACCTACTAAATTTAAGGTCAATTAGAATTTGTCAAAATTCATTAACTCCAAATCTATGACCAAATTCGGAGAATAACCGTTTTAGGCATTTTTATGGATTAAAATAAATATGATCTTGGTTTCTATTCTCCTTATAATTATACTATGAGCTCAAGGCATATTTTATGTTCTTCCTATTTCTAGGATACATAAGACCTTTTTTTTTTTTTTTTTAATAAATTCTCTTTTTATTAAACACACAAGAACCTAAAATATTATATTTTGTCCCGTTCGGCGAAACTCCAATATCTCTTTTCATGGATTATGTTGGTGTTACTAGTACACAAAGATAAATCTCTTTGGCTAGTTCAAACCTCCACCACTAGTATAGATTTATCAAGGATAATTTTTACATAGTACATCAAACAAATTTTATTGACTCAAATAATAGACTATTTTAGTGGATCCTATTTATCAATCATAATGCTCAATCCATAAATTTACATAATCACACATGTATAAAAGCTATTAAGAATTTTCAATGATTTCAAATAAATATACTACTTTGGTAGTACCTATTTATTAATCAAAAATTCTTAATCCATGTATGATACCATCTCACATGTATAAAATTATCAAAATATTTCATTGACTCAAATAAATAAATCACCTTAGTAATAACCATTTATTAATAATAAAAATCTTAATATACAGTCTAATATAATATGAGAAAGACAATGCTCATACAATTAACCCCTCAAATTACAGAATCATGCCAATCACAATTTAACTCTTTCTAGTTAGTCACGGCTCAAATGCTTGATGATAAGAAAAACTAGAAATCGAATTATTTCCTGTGAGCCGCGATTCAAAACTTAATATAGGAGAACTAAAAAAAAATTCTTTCATGAAACCAATCATTAATTGGAAAGAAATTAAGGTCAAATCCTATTTGTTAGGTCTTCAACATTCTACAGCCGCCACAAATAATCGATCAAAAGTCTTTAAAGATTAACCACTTAAACAAAACTAACTTGGCAAATTGCTTCTCTGCCACCGAGAATCCATAACTTGCCTTTTGTTTTCTCTTGATCCAATCAAATAAAAGGCCACAGTAGCCTTTTTCTAGAAATTGTCTATGGAATCACAGAAAATCATGAAGCAACAAACATTGGCTGTTATCGTATTTAAAAGGGACGACGACAACAATTTATATGTGTCGAACACAAATATTTTCCCAACACAACTACGACCAGAACAATTTGCAATATTTTACCGAGTATAGACGGCAAATTGATTTTATTTCTCAATAAGTCAATCATGAATCATGTATATAATGGACATACATATATATCGTCCACGCTATCTAATTAGACGCAATGGGGGTGTGATATTGTTCGCTTTGGGTCATGCCCGTAAGGTTTTTCCCAAAAGGCCTCACACCATTAATAGATTTCTACACCTTATATGTAGGCTCCCAATCTTTTCAACTATTAATGTGAAACTTTGTTTGCACGTCCAACACTTTCTTGGGTGAAAATGTAACACCATTAAAAAAGGGTCTTCTACATTATATAAGATGGAGAAAACTATGAAGATGAAAAATAAGAGTGTTATGAGAGGATACTGTATTCTGTTCCTCAGCCATATCTGCATTGCGTATTCGTGTCTTGACAATAAGAGACAGGAAGAATTTGAAGACTCTTGGTTGACAATGATCCAGTTAGCCATATTTTTTAGACAGCTGATAATGATGTTTGAATCAAAGCACGGCTAAGATTGATATCTGCTTATTGTCTATATATGATCAAAGTATGTTGTTAATGATAATTAAAACCTAGAGGTGTCTAAGAAATAGAGTGGTCCACCTATTGACTTGATTTGCTTGTATTAGAACTTGTTTTTTGTTGATAATGGCACGGAATCTTTTATCAAGTGGAAGTTTCCATATAAAGACACCATACATATCTGAAATTTTGGTAACATATCTTCTTATGGTTCCAAGTTTTACCTAGCTAGTACAAGAATCCATTAATCTTACTTTCTGCAGAAAAGGAAGGAACTATTTCCACTTTGACAAAGATTTGGTTTTTAATATTTAATCTTACAGATGCAGGCTCTGTGTTTTGGCTATTCCAATTTCATTTGCCTCTATTATATTTCACATTAAAGGAGGTCCTTAACAGATTAAGCAAATCAACCAGTGGACCTGATTTTTCCTAGAGAAGAACAAGCAACAACAGTATCGTGAGAGGAAGTAACGCTAAAAGTTATGTCATGACTCATGATTGCATACAACATTCGTGAATCGTTTATTGCTTTAACCAGCTATTCTTGTTTTGGCAATTTCATAAAACTTGTAATTGAGATACTTACAATGTGAAGAGCTAGCATCCAGCTGACACTCAATTCCTCATTCCATCCCTCTCCAAGGAGGACGCAATAGAGACAAATGAAAGGTCCTTGTACACGAGTTGGAGACGTGCTAATAAAATTAAATCTCGATACAATTAAAGACGGATTTCAAGCCAAAAGCTTATAAACACTACCTTCTTACACCCCTTAACTACTGACGTGGTATATTATATATCTCATAAATTATGTAGCGTGTTACTCCACCTTCTCTCAGGGAAACAGTCGTTCTATTTCTAATCGATTGCTCTATAACAGGCTTTCCTCTTACCTTGACGCTGTTCGCTCGTCAATGCCAAGTAATAATTAAAAAACTATATTTCCTTGCCTGCATTAAAATTTAAAATTTGTTGTCAAAACAACCTGAGCTTTAAACAAGATTGGAATGGATGTAGTAGCAATGCATTTGATGTACCAGATCAACTCATTTTCCTAGTAATGCTAACTTTCATTCAAATTGTGGCTTTAGTTACCCAGATCACCACGTGGTGGGCTACATCTAGCTCGGTCTAATGGACCGAGACTTAGCGCCTGATCACCTACGAGGAATCCTAGGTTAAGTCTTTTGGATCAGACACATATATTATTACAATGAACATTAATCCACTGTCATCATAATAAGGATTTTTCAACCTGTTATGTGAAGACCTTGTAGACTACAAAAATAATATCTCAGTCCCAAATAAGTTAGGATCGGGATGTGTATCCTCACATCTTCATTCAAGTTCAACTCATATCATTGTCATACCTAACCTATCTTCCTCAAACCATGAAAGTTCCTTAGACAAGAAAAAAAATTGTACATTAATTTCGGTTCTATCATCAATTCCTTAGACATTACTGTTGCGGAAGCCGAATATATAGGGGGTGATTAAATCACAACTACTATATCTAAAGGTAGCTTATAAATAGTAAATGAGATAATAATAAAAAGAATACCAGAAATTAACGAGGTTCGACAAAATTTAATTTTTGCCTAGTCCTCGGACATAATCAACTCAAACTTTATTTCACTCAAAAAATACAAGTGAAATACTACAAGAAAGAAATAAGATTCAAATGTTTTAGGAGATAAGAAGGCAAGTGAGAGATATTTTACAAATGAACAAAACCCTTGCTATTTATAGAAGGGAAATAGCCTTAATAATGTCATGCATGACATCATATTAAGTGCGATCATGCAATGCAAATGCATGAAAAATACATCTAGCAATTTCTTCCTAAAAGGAGGCTTCAAATATTCATACTAGTTCACATTAATCTTGTCAAATTCAACAATTCTCCACCTCGGCAAGATTTCACTTTTTTAATTTTCTCTCACTGATAAATTTTGATTGTGTCTTCAACTTCAATCTTCAAAGTTCAACAATGTTGATCAAGTTCAAACAATGTTGAAATTTGATCGCATTCACTATTTTTGTTAGCATATCGACAAGGTTGTCTGTAGTCCGAATTTTCTGCACCATGACTCCACCTTCTTCTATAATATCTAGTACAAAGTGATATCGAACATCAATATGCTTCGTCCTTGCATGATAAACTTGGTTCTTTGCTAATTGGATAGCACTCCGACTATCACAAAATAGTGTGATACTTTCTTGACCAATACTAAGCTCTCTAAGCAATCGTTGAAGCCAAATTGCCTCCTTTACAGCCTCCGTAATTGTCATGTACTCTGTCTCAGTTGTAAAGCAACCATTGACTGCAAAGTAGACTTCCAACTAACTGGTGCATTTGCAAAAATGAAAACATAACCAGCAGTTGATCTATGGTTGTGCAAATCACCCGTATAATCCGAGTCACAATATCCAACCAGATACTGACTATCTTTCTGCTCAAAAATCGATCCAACATCTACAGTATTACGAATATACCATAGAATCCATTTCATAGCTTGCCAATGTTCCTTTCCTAGATCATGCATATACCTGCTTACAACTCCGCTAACATGTGAAATATTAGGTCTTCTGCAAACTATTTCATACATCAAGCTACCAGCGACATTTGCATATGGCACTCTTGACATATACTCTCATTCAGCTTCATTCTTCGGCGACATAGCAGCACTAAGCTTAAAGTGAGGAGCAAGAGGAGTGCTAACCGACTTCGTGTTCTCATTCATGCCAAAGCGATATATTACTCTCTTCAAGTATTCTTTCTGAGATAGATAAAGTTTCTTTGAATGTCTATCTCTTTTTATCTTCATGCCAAGAATTTTCTTCGCGTCACCCAAATCCTTCATCTCAAACTCCTTTCTTAGTTGAATCTTCAACTTCTCAATTTCTTCTTGACTTTTAGAAGCTATCAACATATCATCAACGTATAGGAGAAGATATATTAAGGATCCGTCTTCAAGCTTGCGCAAATACACACAATGATCGTATTTGCTTCTTCTATACTTCTGCCGTAACATAAACTTGTCAAATCGTTTGTACCATTGTCTAGAAGATTGTTTCAATCCGTACAATATTTTTTCAAGTTTGCACACCATATTTTCCTTTTTAAAAACTTTGAATCCTTTTGCTAGAGTCATATAGATTTCATCTTCCAAGTCTCCATGTAAAAATACAGTTTTTACATCTAACTGAACTAGTTTCAAATTCAATTGTGCTACCAAAGACAACAAAACTCTAATGGATGAGTGTTTTACGACTGGAGAAAATACCTCATTGTAATCAATTCCCTCCTTTTCAGAATACCCTTTGGTCACCAATCTTGCTTTGTAGCGAACATCTTCTTGGTTAGGAAATCCTTCTTTCTTTGCAAATATCCATTTGTACCGAATTTCTTTCTTTCCCTTCGGGAGATTGGCCAATTTCCATGTGTGATTCTGATGAAGGGACTGCATTTCTTCATTCATGGCAATCCTCCACTTATCTTCTTCTAAACTTTGGACTGTGTCTTTATAAGTGGTAGGAACATCATCAACTACAATTGAGGCTACATAAGCCACCGTCTCTATGAGACGAACATGTTTTTTTATTGTTATTTTTGGCTTGCTGGTTGCTATTGATTCAAGTTGTTGTTGAGATTCCTGAGTTGGAATCTCCCTCTCTACTGGCTCTACTTCCAGAGGAAAATCTTCTATTGTTTCCTCGTTTTCTTGGGAAAATTAATTTTCCCTCAAACTCCACCTTCTTTGAAGCACTATCAGTTTGTTTGAGATCTTCAACTGTCACCTTATATGTTATGGCAGATTCATCAAAGGTAACATCTCTACTGAATACAATTTTTCTTGTCTCTAGACACCATAAGCGGTATCCTTTGACTCCAGAAGTAATCCCCATAAATATAGATTTCTTTGATCTAATTTTGACTCTTTCATATGATAGTATGCAGTTGAGCCGAATACATGCAAAAAATTATAATCTTCAGCAGGTTTTTCATACCATTTTTCAAATGGTGTCTTATCTCCAATAACGGTAGATGGTAGACAATTAATGAGGTGGCATGCATATGTTATTGTTATAGCCCAAAATTCTTTGCCCAAGCCAGCATTGGACAACATACACCGAACCTTCTCCAGCAAAGTTCGGTTCATGCGTTCTGCCACTCCACTCTGTTGTGGTTTATTTCTGACGGTGAAATATCTCAAAATGCCATCATCTTCACAAATCATATTGTAAAAATTATTTTTTTATTCTCCACCGTTATCTGTGTGGAGACACTTTATCTTTCTGCCTGTTTGAGTCTCTATCATCGCCTTCCATTTGAGAAAAATTCCTAGTACCTCATCTTTGGTTTTCATAGTATACACCCACACGCTCTAGGAAAAGTCATCAATAAAGGTTACAAAATAGTGTTTCCCACCTAATGAAGGTGTTTTGGAAGCACCCCAAACATTAGAGTGAACATGATCCAAAATACCTTTAGTATTATGGATAGTTATTTCAAATTTAACCCTTTTCTGTTTCCCCTTAACACAATACTCACAACACTCCAAATTGCAAGTCTTTACTCCTTTTAACAATCTTTGATCTGATAAAAAGGATTTTCCTCTAGCATGTCCCAAGCGCATGTGCCATAACTTGGTTGCTTCTGCCTCCTTGTTATCACTGGATGTCACCGTTGCTGTCCCAATAACAATGTTACTGTGATAGTGGTACATGTTATTATTTCACCTAACTCCCTTCATTACCACTAGTGTACTGGAGCATATTCTCATTACCTCATTTTCTGCAACGACTTTGAGCCCCTTTGACTCTAGGGCTCCTACAGAAATAAGACTTTTCTTTAATTCCGGTACATATTGAACATCTGTTAATGTTCTGATCAATCAATCATGGTTCCTTAATAGGATTAAACCAATACCATATGTGGTAAGAGGATTGTTATTTGCAGTGTGAATAACTCCACATTCTTCCTTTTGAAAATCAACGAACCAGTCCCGGTTGGGACACATATGATAGCTACAAGCTGAATCCATCAACCATATGTCACATGGTTTGAATGGCTCAGTTGTAACTAGTGAGAAATCAGAGTCGTCACAATCACCTATATTTGAATCCATGACAGCCTTCCCATTCTTAGGTTTGGCCTTGTTTTTCAACTTTGGACAATCTTTCTTCCAATGCCCCTTTTCTCGGCAAAAGGCGCATTCATCTTTGCTGGGTTTGGATCTTGACTTTGATCTTCCTTTTTTCGTTCTCATATGATTTTGAGAACAACCTTCCACGACCAATGCTTCAGCTTCTCCACGCTTTTGTTTTTCTCTCTTTCTTTGTTCATAGTTGTATAAGGCAGAACAAACTTCTTTGAGAGATACTTCATCATTCCCATGAAGTAGAGTAGTTTCTAGGTGCTCGTACTCATCGGGAAGTGAACTTAAGAACATTAAGGCCATATCTCCATCATTATATGTTCATATTCTGTAAATCTGTCGCCAACTTATTAAAGTTGGTCATATGATCATTCATTGTAGTACCAGGAACATATGTGAAGCATAACGGTCCTTTTTTTTTTTTATGTAAAGTTTATTTTGACTGTTTTTTTCAAGAATTTATCCTCCAACGCATTCCACAATTTACTAGCAGAAGTTTCTTTTGTGTATGGATACTTCTGTTCTCTTACGAGGTAAGATCGAGTGGTACCACAAGCAACGCGGTTGATAATCTTCCAATCTTCTTCTTCGATATTGTCTAGTTTCTTTTCGTCTATGGCAATATTTAGCCCTTATTGAAAAAGGACATCGAGAACCTCAGCTTGCCACATCCCGAAATGTCCTGACCAGTCAAAACTTTCAACTAAAAATTTCGCATTTGACATAATTCTTGTCATAAGCGAAGAGGCCAATGACGTATTACCGACCCGATGTGGATTCTTCATTTTATCATCTCCCATTTTTGCTACATACACTATTTATTTGCTGACAGTACAGAACACCAAAGTAATTCTTTTCTGATGTGAAAGTTCAGACTATGCTGCAACCACAGAGCATACTCATATAGAACCTTGGCTTTGATACCAATTGTTGCGGAAACCGAATATATAGGGAGTGATTAAATCACAAGTATTATATCTAAAGGTAGCTTATAAATAGTAAATGAGACAATAATAAAAAGAATACCAAAAATTAATAAGGTTCGGCAAAAATTAATTTTTGCCTAGTCCTTGGACACAATCAACTCAAACTTTATTTCACTCCAAAAATAAAAGTGAAATACTATAAGAGAGAAAGAAGATTCAAATGCCTTAGGAGATAAGAAGAGAAGTTAGAGATATTTTACAAATGAACAAAACCCTTTTTATTTATAGAAGGGAAATGACTTTAATAATGTCATGCATGGCATCATATTAAGTGTGATCATGCAATGTAAATGCATCAAAAATGCATCTACCAATTTCTTCCTAAAAGTAGACTTCAAATGTTCACACTAGTTTACATTATCTTGTAAAATTCAAAAATTATGATTTGAAAATGAATGTACTTAGAAATCAATAGAAGATTGTACTAGCTGTGTATAACACTCAGTTATTACTGTCTATTCACTTAATTGAATTAGAAATGACATGTTAGAATAACAAGTCAAAATGGACACCGACGGGTCAAAATCCAACCCAAACCTAGGCATATGAAATCAAATTTTGAGATGAAAATTAGATCAATTGGAAAATTTATTATTTGTAGATTGAGAATTACGTCGGAAAAAAGGGGAGAAGTGAGGTCACATGGGACAAGTTGGGTTATTACTCTGTTTATTAATTTGATCCGTCCAAATTTAACTCAACCAACCCATTTACAACTAATGATATATGCAAAATTGCAGGAATGTTAGAAGATGGACTCCTGAGATGAAATTCGACTCAATAAGGAGTAGTCTAAACACAAGGTGATCAAAGGCACAAAAGCTGACAATGTGAGGTCCGCAGAATTCCTTCTACGGCCGCAAATCAACGAAGGAGAACTCAGCAGATTTTTTGAGGAAATTGCGGCCGCACATTAATTGTGTGGCCGCAAAAGCTAAGCGAGGATCCAAGACCAGAGAGATGACATTAGAGTTTCTTCAAATTGCGTTCCGCACAAGATTTGTGTGGCCGCAAATATATTATTGCGGACCGCAAAAGCGTGCCTTGAGGTCGCAATACTAATCCTGCGGGCCGCAAAAGAGTGCTTTGCGGCCGCAATGCTAAATCTACGGACCGTAGATATACTGCCTTGCGGCCGCAGTTCAGAAATATGCAGCTGCAGAATCGCAACTGCTGCCAGATGAAGAATTTTGCAGACCGCACACAAAAATTGCGGCCGCAAAACCTCCCGAATGGTATTTTTGTCCGAAATTTCCAGCCATGTGTAAATAGAAGAATTTCACAAAATTAGGTCTGCAAGTTCTGTAGTCGTTTTTCTTTGCCTCTTTTGGAAATTTACTATATTTCGGTGTATTTTACGATAAATTTTATTATTTTTAGCTTACATCATGAGTTTAATTAGTATTTCTTCTACTTTTTCTTCAACCTCAAGCATGAGTAGCTAGATTTTTACTAGGGTTTTGACCTAACCCTAGTGTGTTAATCTTATGGGTAATTAAATTAGTGCTTGTTTATGATTGAGTATTTGTTATTTAGCTTAGTTCATGCTTTAATTTGTGGAATTAATGGTTGCAAATATTAGTTCATGCCTATGTGACTTAGTCTCTACATGAGAAAGAGAGACTAGTTTAGGAAAACTTGGCTAACAAGAAATTGGGTCAATTGAAAGATTGATTAACCCAATTAAAGGGTTCAACCTAGAGTTAGTAATAACCCGACTTGAGCTATTATCAACTGTATTATGTGATACCCATTTGGTCTTAAGAAAGCCAAATTGGGCAAAATCATTCTTTGATCGAGAGGTATTGAGTGGATAATTGAGGGTTGATAGCTATAATACACCTTGATCAACAAAACAAGCATTAAGGTTATATCCCATTAGGCAAACACCTAGGTGATTGTCACAGCTCTAGGCTTTTTATCAATTTGAAAAACATCAAATTGTCTTATTTCTTTATTCTGCAAACTTTAGTGTGCAACTAGCATTAGAAACAAAACTCTTTTTGTGGAAGGGCAAATCAAGATAATCCAATTTTACGCACTAGAATATATACCCCTAACTCCCATCTAGCTCACTGTGGATTCGACCCCCACTCTTCGTTGGGTTACTATAATTGCAATCAACCATTTAATACCTTGTTTTGAAGTGTGCATTTGGACGCGATCAATTTTTGGCGCCATTGCTTGGGAGTTAAAAACGGTATTAGCTATATATTTGGGTATGTTTTTGGAATATCTTCTTTTCCTTCCTTGTTACTAACAAGTTTAAAAAATTGCAGGTACAATAATGGCAAACAATGAGCTCCGAAATATTACTTTTGGGGATGTGGATATTGAGGGTGATCAAGTGGATGATGTTCCTCTTGAACTCCAAGCCAACAGAAGAGGCCGAGTGCCTAATAACAATATGCTCGTCCCACCTCCACCACGAGCGACTCCACACCGGGTGTTGCCCAATGAAGGATATGTAAGTGCAATAGTCCCTCCCCGTATTAGGGCGGGTAACTTTCAAATAACCAATATGATGCTCACTTTTCTAGAGCAACGAGGCTTCTTTACCGGTGTTCCAGGTCAAAATGCATATAAACATTTGAAGGGGTCTGTGGACACGTGTTAGGGGAGTAAACAAACAAATGTCTCCGAGTATGCTTTGAGGCTAAGGTTTTTTCCCTTCTCTATATGGGAAAAGCTTTAGATTGGTTGGAACGTTTATCGAACCATTCCTTTTATACTTGGGATTAATTGACGGAAAATTTTATTTCAAAGTACTTCTATCCGGGGTACATGGCTACACTTAGAGATGAAATTCTATCATTAGAAACAAAACTCTTTTTTGGGAAGAGCAAATCAAGATATTCCATTTTCACGCACTAGAATATATACCCCTAACTCCCATCTATCTCCTTGTGGATTGGACCCCGACTCTTCATTGGGTTACTATAATTGCAATTGACCGTTTCATACCTTGTTTTGAGGTGTGCATTTGGACGCGATCAATTTTTTGCGTCGTTGCCGGGAATATGATGGAGAATATGATTTAAAAAACTTTCTATCGTGGGACCAACACAACCAAACAATGTGTAGTGAATCAACTTGCCGGTGGGAACTTCATGACTACACCTTATGCGGAGGCATGTGAGATTTTGGATGAAATGGCGGACACATCATCGGCATGGCATTTCTGGGCTAATGTGCCAGAAGGTGATCCCAACGTGATTCACCTCCACAAAGAGTTGCATGACCATGGACAAGCCATAGCCAAATTGACAATCACCATGAACCAACTAGCAAAGGCTCAATTTCAACAAGTGCAAAACCCTAAGCAAGTCAATGCCATGGAGGGAGTAAACATGATGGTAAACAAATGGAAAACAAAAGGTCCCCAAGTGCAACAACGAGTGGACAATTTTTTGCAAGAAGATAGTGGGTTTGATCAAGATGATTCTTATCATAACCAAGAAGAGGAGGTATAATACGTGAATAACTTTCAAGGGCAACAAAACAATTTCCAAGGCTCAAATCAACAACAATGGCGACCTCAAAACAATCAAGGAAATTGGCATAACAACAACCATCAAGGAAATTGGAATGGCAATAATCAAGATAATTGGGGAGGTAACAATCAAGGCAGATGGAACAATAATCAAGGCAACCGGGGGTCTGGTTTTCAAAGGCCCCCAATGTATCAATAACCGAACAACCCGCATCCTTATCCTTCCCATGGTCCTAGTTCTTCAACCAATGAAATGGGGCGTATTGAGAACATGTTCAAGCAAATAATGGTAAAGAATGCCGATTCGGATGCCCAACTTGCATCACACACAACATCGATCCAAAACGTAGAAGTACAAATGGGACAAATCTCCCAAGCTCTAAATTCTCGTCCTAAGGGGGCACTAACAAGTGACACCGTGGTAAACCCAAAGGGAGGGAACAGCACGGGGCATGCCATGGCCGTTACTACTAGGAGTGGAAGAGGTGGGAATGCACTCACCTCAAGTCAAAGGCATCTTGTGGATGATGAGCAAATGGTACAAGAAGAAGAGGTCCCGAATGATGTGGTGCAAAAAAATGAAGAAGTTCGGATTGATATTGATGATAATATGGAAGAGACTCTAGAGGAAGTGAACCCGTCTAGGGATCACGTTATCAACATAAAGGAACCGCTAGTGCAAACGGCTAAGGAACCATTGCCTAAGCCTACTCCTCCATATATTCAAAGGCTTGCCAAGAAAAATGGTGAAAACCAATTCAAGAAGTTTATTTAAATGATGAAGAGTCTCTCGATCAACGTACCATTAATTGAAGCCTTGGAACAAATGCCCTGTTATGCAAAGTTATGAAAGATTTGGTGACAAAGAAGCAATCGATGAACTTTGAAACTATCAAAGTCACTCATCAAGTGAGTGCCATTGTGCATTCAATGGCTCCTAAATTGGAAGATCCCGGTTTTTTCACAATCCCTTGTACCATTGGAAGTGCCGAGTTTGCTAAAGCTCTTTGTGATCTTGGGACAAGTATCAATTTGATGCCCTATTCGGTTTTCAAGAACTTGGGAATTGGGCAACTTAGACCCACATCTATGAGATTACAAATGGTCGATCGAACCATTAAGAGACCGTTGGGAGTGATTGAAGATGTATTGGTTTGTGTTGATAAATTCATTCTTCCGGCGAATTTTGTCATTCTTGATTGTGAAGTGGATTATGAGGTGCCGATTATTCTTGGAAGACCTTTCCTTGCTACAAGGAAGGTTCCTTGTGATGTGGAAACCGGAGAACTCACTTTCCGAGTAGTAACGAAAAATTTGTGTTCCATGTGTGCAAGTCTATGCGGCAATCAAAAATAACGAGGTGTGTTATTTTGTGGACTTGGTGACCGATGTGACTGTTGATAACACAACTGCCACGATCAATGTTGGTGATATGTTGCAGGTCGTCTTGCTCAACTTTGATGATGATGAGATGGATGGATTCATGGAATGTTTGACCTCCTTGCAAGGAATGGGGTCGTACAATTCTGCACCCCGGAAACTCTCATTGTATCATGAAAATAGGAAAACTCCTCCTACAAAGCCATTGATTGGAAAGTCTCCTACCTTAGAGTTAAAATCATTGCCTCCACATCTTCGGTATGAATTTCTTCGCCCATGTTCTGCTTTAGCCTATTATTCTTTCCTCTTGTTTGACTAATGTGCAGGTCGATTCTACATTGGTGGTGCTACATAAGAGGAAGAAGGCTATTGGATTGATTTTGGCGGATATTCGGGGAATAAGCCCTTCATTTTTCATGCACAAGATCAACTTGGAGGAAGACGCCAAACCATCTATTGAAAATCAAAGAAGACTTAATGAGTCTATGCAAGAAGTTTTCAAAAAGGAGATTATTAAGTAGTTGGATGCCGGGGTTGTCTACCCCATTTCCGACAGTTCGTGGACTTCTCCGGTGCAATGTGTCCCAAAGAAGGAGGGCATGACAGTGGTCACCAAATGACAAGAATGAATTGATTCCTACAAGAACGGTGACCGGTTGGAGAGTGTGTATGGACTATCGCAAGCTTAACAAAGCCACAAGGAAGGATCATTTTCAACTTCCCTTCCTCGATCAAATGCTCAATAGGTTGGCCGGTCGTGCTTTCTATTGCTTTTTAGATGGATATTCGGGCTACAACCAAATCCTTATTGCCTCGGAAGATCAAGAGAAAACAACCTTTACATGTCCCTATGGTACTTTCGCCTTTAAGCGGATGCCATTTGATTTATGTAATGCACCGGCGACTTTTCAAAGGTGCATGATGGCAACTTTCACGGACATGGTGGAGGACTACCTTGATTTATTCATGGATGACTTCTTGGTGGTTGGGGATTTCTTTGATGATTGTTTGGAAAATTCGGATAAAGAATTGGCAAGATGTGAAGAAACGAATTTGGTGCTAAATTGGGAGAAGTGTCATTTCATGGTCGAGGAAGGCATTATCCTTGGCCACAAGATCTCAAGAATGGCATTGAAGTCTACAAGACAAATATTGAGGTGATTTCTAAACTGCCACCTCCAACTTCAGTGAAAGGCGTGCAGAGTTTCCTAGGCCACGCGGGGTTTTACCAGCGTTTCATAAAAGATTTCTCTAAAGTGGTGAACCCGTTGTGCAAACTTCTAGAGAAAGATGCTAAGTTTCACTTCAATGATGATTGCATGAGAGCTTTTGAATTGTTAACGTTCAAGTTGACAACCACTCCCATTATCATCGCTCCTAATTGGAGTATCCCGTTTGAACTCATGTGCGATGCTAGCGACTTAGCGGTTGGGGCTATTTTAGGGCAACACATTAATAAGATTTTTCATCCGGTCTACTATACTAGTAAGGCAATGAACGGTGCCCAAATCAACTACACCGTTACGAAAAAAGAGCTCCTTGCCATTGTGTTTGCAATTGAGAAGTTCCACTCGTATTTGATGGGTGCAAAAGTTATTATCTACACGGATCATGCAGCACTTCGTTATCTTATGAGCAAGAAAGATTCAAAAGTTCGGTTGAGGAGATAGGTGATTTTATTGTAAGAGTTTGATATCGACATCCAAGATCCAAGAGGGAGTAAAAATCAAGTGGCGGACTACTTATCTCATTTGGAGGAGGAGGAGAGGCTGCATGATGGCCTTGAAATCAATGACTCCTTCCTCGATAAGAAACTCTTGGCTATCTAAATGAAAGAGGTGCCATGGTTCGCGGATCTAGCAAACTTACTTTTGTGTTGAATCATCCCGTATGAGTTCTCTTCAAATCAACGGAAGAAGCTCAAACAGGATTGTCAAGATTATTATTGGGATGAACCATACCTGTTCTGAATTTGTACGAATGGGGTAATAAGAAGATGTGTACCGGAAGAAGAGCAAAGCTATATTTTTGGGGTTTGTCATTGTTCTTCATATGGTGGTCACCATGGTGGAGCAAGAACGACGGCCAAAGTGTTAAGTTGCGATTTCTATTGGCCCACTCTTTGCGAGGATACAAGTGAGTTAGTGAAAGGATGTGATGAATGTCAAAGGACCGCTGGAATCTCGAAGAAGAATGAAATTCCTCTCACTACTATTTTAGAGATTGATATCTTTGATTTGTGGGGTATTGACTTCATGGGTCCTTTTGTGAGTTCTTGTGGAAACACCTACATTTTGGTTGCGGTTGATTATGTTTCTAAATGGGTAGAGGTTGTTGCTCTACCCAACAATGAGGCAAGAAGTGTGGTGACGTTCTTGAAAAAGAATATTTTCACAAGGTTTGATACTCCGAGGGCTATCATAAGCGATGAGGGGTTGCATTTTTTCCACAAGGCTTTTGACACTTTACTTGGAAAGTATGGTGTTACTCTTTTGTGCTAACATGATTTGAAGTGTGCTGCAGGGATGAGTTTGTTTTACAGGAATTGTGCCCAGAAATCTGGCTAAGCGTGGAAAGAATTGCGGTCCGCAATTGCATTGTGCGGACAACACAATTTTAATTGCTGAAGCTCTACGGCCGCACAATTATATTGCAGACCGCATAAATTGAAGGTTGAAACTAATAGCTCTTTGGAATTGGCCTGTCAGAAAAATGGGCGATCTGCGGCAATATTATGCGGACCGCAAAATGAAAGGGCAACTTAGCCCCCCAGGACCGAGTGCAGACCGCAATTGGAATTTTGCGGCCGCACTCAAGCCTTTTTCCCTTTGCAAACTCAAACAAGTATAAATAGAGGCCTTAGGCTACTGTTACCCTTTCCCTCTCTGAACCCATAACTTATACTAATTTGAAATCCTTCGCTAAATCATCTTCCCACACATCTATCAACGGTTAATCACACATCTCTTGCACCCATTCACATCTGGTATGCTTCATAATCTTGTTAATTTCTTTTAATTTTTAGATTTTTGGTGAAAATATAGACCATTTGTCTGTTGAATCGAATGGAAGAACCATGTGGGGAAAATCTATAGTGGGTAGACTAGAAATGCTCTAGGGGGAATGGGTCAATAGATCTTCATGCTTATACGTTGTTTCAATGTCAAAATTATGCAAAAATTGCAAGCCCTAGAATAAATATTCCAAGTCTCTTCATAAATTTGCAATCTACGGCCGCAAAGATAATTGTGCAGTCCGCAAAACTTGAGTCTAGGGTGCTTAGTAAGGAACAGTTCTGCTCTTTGCGGCCGCAGAAATCCCATTGCGGCTGCAAATTAGTTTATGATCAGAGAGTCGTCAACTTGGTGACTCAAACATGCAGCCACAAAAAAAATTATGCGGACCGCAAAATTTCTATTGCGGCCACAAAACACACATTTTACTATCTTCAAAGAGTTGTCAAAATTCTCTGATATCAGAGAGTTGGCATATGGGTGGCATCTGAGTTGCGGCCGCAATGCAAAATGTGTGGACCCCAATCCAGTTTAGCGGCCGCAGAATTATGCGGTCCGCAAGAGCCATTCTGCGGTCGTAATGAAAATTCTGCGGACTACAAATCCCAACCCTGGCAGCATGTATTAACTATGTTTCCCATTGTATCTTTTGTGTGTGCTTACATTCATTGTATGTCTGCACTTTCATTGCAACTAACAATCGCCTTTATTTGGTACAGATAATGGTTCGATCTAGAGGCAGAGGCGATACTTCGAAAGGAAGGGGTGACCCTTCTCAGGGACGAAGGAAGAGACCCTACCTGGTGCCCAACAGTATGAAATAAGAAAGAAAACAACAGCTGACAGAGGAATAGGTGCAAACTTTTCCGAGACTAGTTCCTATTCCCCATCTAGGGAAGCATCAGAGGGCAACTCAGGCTCTGTACATGAGCTGTCGGCTGTCTCGGCAAGGCCTCCAGGGAGGTATCAGCTCAGGGATGAGCCGTCATCATCACACAACACTTTCGAGAGTTTGGAGAATGCCAACCAGGCTTCTGAGCCTTCCACTACACTTGTCCCTCAGGAATCAAAGACATTAACACCAGAGACATCAGTGCAGGATATCCCAGAGGATGGTAGGGGGAGACGCTACTGTTCCCGGCCTTGAAAGGTCGAGGAATAAAGAGGTGTGGGAGGACCGATTTGTCAGTTTAACCGCCTTCACCAGCTTTCGTGAATGGTGGCCAGTGAGGTCGCTTAATCTTGAGCGACAATTCCAGTTGGAAGATCTAGAGAAGTATAACCCTGCAGTTTTAAGGCAATTTCGAGAACGCAAAGGGTGGATGTGGTTTACCCAGATCATGGTGGATGCGAAGGAGTATCTTGTCCAGGAATTCTACGCCAATGTGGCGCATATTAAGAAAGGAACAAAGGTGACTAAAGTGAGGAACCTCAAAGTGCAATTTGATCAGCACACATTGAACACTTACTTGGGGTTTGATGATGTCCAGCCCACAGAGAAATTGGAGAAATGTGCACTTGGGGATGCAGCTCGTCCTAGGCCACTACCACCATGGATCACAGCTGGGGTTGTTATTCACAGGAGTACACTGAGTTTTGAGGCAAAGGGGTAGCATCTTTGTATGCAACAGACTAGACCCGTGCCAGAACGAGACATATATTCCGATCCCTCGAGCTGTTCTAGTTGCTTCCACCATGGCCGGGTACCCCATCAATGTGGGTGCCGTGATGTCGGCCAACATCTTTGTGGTCACTCGGCAAGCTGACACATCCTACACGTATCCCAACACTATTATAGAGTTTCTCACGGATGCGAGGGTAGAGCCGAGGGATTTTGACACAAAGGTGCGGCCAAAGAAGCCTTTCTCATGGTATTAATTGATGGATGCACACAACCTTAAGAAAAAGGTTCAGTCTTCTACCACCATAGGCAGTCTGATGAGCCATCGATGGTAGTTGCAGAGACAATTGACATTCCATCAACTTCGGCCGAGCCTTCATCTAGTGCCGCAGCTATGCCTCCACCACCATCCTCAGTTCCTACTGCAATCCCTATCACAAGTTCCACCTCGGCTTTGAAGCTGGTGCCCATGCCTACTGCCCCCACTTTATGCGCTGCGAGTCTCTCAGACATTGGCGAGCCTCAACAACTGGATGCGCATAGCCACTGCAAAGCTATCTGACTTATCCAGTACTGTTGCAGCACAGTCTACTATTCCGGCACCTCAGATACCCCTATCAGTAAAAGAAACATTGAAGAAGATCCTAGAGAACCAGAACACAATTATGGCTATATTGGTACAACATGGGTCAGTGATTGAAGAGCTGGGCAAAGAAGTAAAGAAGATGATAAAGTCCCAAGCGTCCAAGAGTCGGTGGACAAGCTCCGGAGACAGGTTATCAAGATTGCAGCAGCTATATACATTCCTTTTGACATGCTGATTGACCCACACCACCCAAGACCCAGATACTACAGCACCTACAGCACCAGCTGGCCAGTCTGAGGAGCCAGACAACGCTGCTGACACTGTCGAGGCACTGCGTCAGATGTTCACCGACCCAGTCACTCCCAGAGTTGAGGATGATGAGATCCAGTTGGATGAGACTGCGGGCGGTGACGTTGTTGTGGACACAGAGTTGTCCAAGGAGTCATAGAGAGTTTTCTTCAATCTTCCCTTCCTTTACTTTTATTTTGTGAAGCATTAAGGACAATGCTTATCTTTATTCGGGAGGTGGAGTTTATTTGATCTTATTAGATGTGTCTGAGACAATTGACTTGTATTTTGTGAAGCATTGTGGACATTATGTATATATCTTCTCCTTCTCCCTCATTATGTATATTCATTATGCTTTCAATAGTTTTTGCTTTATAGATTCTTTATGTTTGTTTTCTTATTAGTTAGTGCTTAATTCAGTAGCTTCCTTTTAAATTAGTAGCCTCTCTCTAATTTGATCTTTTTGAATTAGTAGCTTCTTTTGGATTTAGTAGCATCTTTTTAAGTTTTAGTAGATAATACGCCTTTGGTTTTCTTAATGCCACGGTTCTTTTCAAAGGTAGTTTTTGTGTGAATCGGGTGACTCTTCCCAATGATGGATGGCATGACAACCTTCTTAAGGGACTGAGTATATTTTTGGTGTTTAGATAATATTGGTAGGAGTAATGAATAAAAAGACCTAATTAAGTCATTCTCGAAGAGTCAAACATGTTTCACTTGGCACCAACACACTTAACTGTGTGCTTATGGTTAGAAACAACGTTTTTGAAAGAAATAGCTCTAGTTAGTGATTTTGTGACTCTTGTGTTGACTTAGGCAACCATCGAGTGGCTTAATCGAGCCATAGTGATTTTCAATCTTGAATGTGGTCGTTGTGGGCCCTCGACTCTGTCCTCTTTAACAATCCAGTTGCGTGAGGGGTCAGATGCTTTGTAACTAGTCCAAGTACCCGTGTGAAAGGTTTAGAACTTGCCCTGAATGTGTTTCAAGGTGAAATCCTAAGTTTTGCTTGGCTTGAGAAGTGATTGTAGGATTTCCTTGGCCTGTTTGAGTTTTTATTGCCTACAAATTATGTCATCCCTAGTCAACCTCTTCGAGCCTTTAGCATTTCTCATTTAAAAACCATGTTACTAGCCTTTACCCGTCCTATTGTGACCTTTTCTTAGCACCCGAGCTTTCCTTAACACTAATGTGAAACAAATGGCTAAAAACGTAAGTTTGGGGGATAGACGAGGAAATTGAAAAAAGGTATCAAGGCACAAAAAGAGAAAATGAAATGATAAGAAGAAAAAGGGCAAATCAAAAAGGGAGAAAATTAATGTCATGATCCAGAAAGAGTGATGTTACGTCTCTTTGGTTCCCCAAGAAAAAGAAAATGCCTCAAAGAATTAGCAAGATGTGAGCCGAGAATAAAAAGATCGAGTGCTTAAGGAAAGGTGTGATCACTCAACCATATTGTATCCAACCTAATCCAAAAGCCTTCATTACATCCTAAAAAAAGTCTTACCCTATTTCAAGCCGAATAAGCTTACATTAGTGGTGATCTACATGAGGGACAAGACTATGGTACTTGAAGCCGTACTTGCGACATTCTCTTGATAGAGATGAGTGAGCCTTTCATGAGCCTTTGGATTGAGGGCTAAAATTCTTAAGTAAGCTATGCAAACGGAGAGTAGAAGATGAGGAGTTTAGAATCCACAATGACCTACATGAGAGAAAGAGTTTCCTTGATGAATAAAGTCAACTCTTGAGGCTCAAGTATCACATTAGAACTATACGTGCATGAATGTGTAAATTGTTGCTTTGTTGATAATACATAAGTAGTGTGGGTAATTGTTGGTCCCAACTGATATGCAAATGGCTCATCTTTGACTGGCTGAAATGACTCTCAACTTGTAGAGGATGGAACTATTTTGTTTGCTTGAGGAGAAGCAAAGACTTAAGTTTGGGGGAGTTGATAAGCGGGGATCTTGACTACTTATTAGCACCTTTTAACTTTTATTTTGTTCTAAAAATATTGAATTATGTTCCCAAAACTAATAAAATGTGCAAATTTGCAGGAATACTAGAAGATGGACTCCCGAGATGAAATCCGATTCAAGATTGAGTAGTCTAAACACAAAGCAATCAAAGGCACAGAAGCTGACAATGTGTTGTCCACAGAATTCCTTCTGCGCAAATCAACGAAGGAGAATTCAGCAGATTTTTTGAGAAAATTGCGGACCGCACATTAATTATGCGTCCGCAAAAGCTAAGCGAGGATCTAAGACCAGAGAGAGGACATTAGAGTTTCTTCAAATTGTGGTCCGCTCAAGATTTGTGCGGCCGCAAGATGACCTGCGACCGCAAATAGATTATTGCGGACTGCAGCAAAAGTGTGCCTTGCGGTTGCAATATTAATCATGTAGACCGCAAAAGACTGCTTTGCGGCCCAATGCTTAATCTGCGGACCGTGGATATATTGCTTACCGGCCGAAGTTCAGAATTGTGCGACCGCAGAATCCCAGCTACTGCTAGATGAAGAATTTTGCGGACCGCACATGAAATTGTGCGGCCGCGGAACCTCCCGAAGGATATTTTTGTCCGAAATTTTTAGCCTTGTATAAATAGAAGAATTTCACGAAATTAGGTCAAGTTTGGACAGCAACAAGTTCTGTAGCTGTTTTTCTCTGCCTCTTTTGGAAGTTTACTATTTTTTGGTGTATTTTACAATAGATTTTATTATTTTTAGCTTACATCATGAGTTTAATTAGTATTCCTTCTTCTTGTTCTTCAACCTCAAGCATGAGTAGCTAGATTTTTACTAGGGTTGTGACCCAACCCTAGTGTGCTAATCTTATGGGTAATAAATTAGTGTTTGTTTTTGATTGAGTGTTTGTTATTTATCTTAGTTCATGCTTTAATTTGTGGAATTAATGGTTGCAAACATTAGTTCATGCCTATTTGACTTAGTCTCTACTTAAAAAAGAGAGACTTAGTTAGGTCAATTGAGAGATTGATTAACCCAATTAAAGGGTTCAACCTAGAGATAATAATAACCCGACTTGAGCTTTTATCAACTGTATTGTGTGATACCCATTTGGTCTTGAGAAAGCCAAATTGGGCAAAATCATTCTTTGACCGAGAGGTATTGAGTGGGTAATTGAGAGTTGATAGCTATAATACAACCCGATCAACAAAACAAGCATTAAGGTTTTTATCCCATTAGGCAAACACCTAGGTAACGGTCACAATCCTAGGCTTTTTATCAATTTGAAAAACATCAAAAATAATTATCCTTGTCTTATTTCTTTATTTTTGCAAACTTTAGTGTTCAACTAGCATTAGAAACAAAACTCTTTTTGTGGAAAAGTAAATCAAGATAATCCAATTTCACGCACTAGAATATATACCCCTAACTCTCATCTAGCTCCTTGTGAATTCGACCTCGACTCTTCGTTGGATTACTATAATTGTAATCACCGTTTCATATCTTGTTTTGAGGTGTGGATTTGGATGCGATCAACCACTTCTATGCATCATATTTGGGTTAGTGCTCAGTTAGTGGGGGAGCCACATATAATGGTTGTCTCATCGGAAAATTACACTAGGTAATTTTTTTTTTTTGTATATATACTAATATATTGATACTTGACTTCTTTGTAGGTTTACTTCTTTATATTTTGACCCCCTTAACAAAAATTCTGGCTCCAATATTGTACCCAAAAACCATTCGTTGTCCATACTCCATGCAAGATTTAATCCTTTATACAATCGAGACGCATTAGCACCCTTTTATTTTTATTGTACTTGAAGTTCTGGTTTTAACTTAAGTCTGAGGGTAATCATGGAGCTTAAAGCACTTATCCTTAGCGTGACCTAGGCGATTGTAATAATCACAGAATGGCCTAGTCCAGTTAATGTTTGGACATAATTGATTTTGAAATTATTGTTTCTAATATTGTTGGTATTTTTTGAATCATTGACATGAAGGGTAACAGATTCTGCAGCTAAATGGTACGAAGGTTTCATTTTCTCGCTGCTTCTCGTCTTGAATGAGTAAGGAGAAGTCTTGTGCCATTTTGGATTATTACACTTAATATAATTATAACTATTTATATATTTAAATTAAATCCAAAATGCGCAAACAAAGTATTCTGCAACTTGAGAAGGAAGTAACGAGTAAGAAAAAAAAACTAGAAAAGGAATGTAGAATGAATAAGACAAGAAGAAATGATAGAAAGTAGCTTTCCCATGTTTGGTTAAGGAGAAAAAAGAGAAGATTCTTTCATTAAAACGGATGTTTTTATGAGATCCAATAGAAAGTTCCATAACCTATTTTCTCTCCATTCTTTTCTTTAGAAACCAGCGTTTGTTGCTTTTTCATAAACTCAGTATGACTAGTCAAAAAAAGCAATTATCCAAAAGCAAGAATGGGATTTTGCAAAAGGAACGCAACTTTCAAAGATTAAATTCAATAAACTATTGATCCCAACTTTTTATATTGGTGTGGTATTCCTTATATGAAACTAACTTTTCAACCACCAATCTAATATCTCCTCTACTACCACTCAGAGGCGTATAGGCACTTTGACACATTAAATTTTTTTACTAAACATATATGTTAGATAATAAGAAAAATAAAAATATGGTGTAAAAATATAAAAATGACATTGCTTATAGTTATAGTAGTTTATTCATTTGTTTACAATTTTAAATAGTGATACCACTTACAAATTTTTTTTTTGTATGCCATTGTACCACTAGTATAAATATATCTTAATTTAACTAGTTAAGTACTCATGTGAATGAGAGGAAGTTTATTTTCCATTATTTTTAGCGAAACAAGTTTGAACTTTTTTTTAATTTAACCATGTTCTTATATTTCAATTGATTCTTACCTCTTTTCTGACCTTTTAAAAAAGAGAATTTCAAGGCATAGTGTGCACTGGTGAATAGTGAAAAAGGAAATGATAGAATAATGGAGGGTTCTTAATTTGGCGCGATTGAAACTTCACTTAGGCAGTTCATGATAGAATTATTACCGTTTATGTTGCTTAATTTAGTCACATTTAATAGCAGTTAATATTTACATATTGGTACTTAAATTAAATTAATCTCATTTGATTCTTCATTACTATTAATTGGTTATATATTGAGTTATTATTATTGAATACTCTATGTAGATTTTCTTTCAAAGATCTCAATCAAAAAGAAATAATCTGAAGCAGATGAACTTATATGGGTAACCTTCCAAATTATTATCGGCAAGATCACTTTTAGTCTGTGGCCGAAATTATTTACATTTGATAGTTGCAAAAAATTATTGTATAAAATTTGTAACTTTTTTGCATATAACATACTTTTATGTATACAAAAGTATATATTTTTCTGCTATTATTTTAGAATGGTTATACAATATCATTTTTCCGATTATTATTATAAAGATCCATAAAACTTAATTTTGATCTTCTGCTCCCTTTTGTCCAAATGTATATGAGGAATCATCCAAGAATAAAAAGAGTACTTTTGTCTGTGGCTAATCAGAAAGAAGGCTATACTTTTGATTTCCTCATGTCGTTTGGACAAAAGGAAGCAGAAGATCAAATATTCAGAAAATAAGTACTCTTACATGAAATTAAATCATGTCTTGATATCCGACAGTAACAAATAATTCTATGCTGCTTTATTTGTTGTTTCCTAGCCAATTATAGTAGTAATTGTTTTTCGTGTCTCAACTAGCTTTATTTTTCCTTAATACATTAACAAGTAATAAGTTGGAAGCATTATAACTAATCCAAGATTTAAAAAAATAAAAAGTTTTCTCACCAACACCAATTAAATATCACCAAATTAACTTATGTTGCTCGGACTAAAAACATGGCCGAATGTGTGTCGGATCCTCAAAAATAATGTATTTTTTGAAAAATCTAACACGAATACGATAGCTTTTTTGGAGAGTCCACGCAAATTAATAATCCTATTTTAATAATATGGCTAAAATAAAACTTAGAGGAGGATGTTAATTCTATTAATTTGAAACTTGCCAATGTTCCCGAGAACTGTAAAAATGTCATGAAATAAAATCTTCTGCACATCAGTAAAGTTCTCTCCTTTGATCATCATTGATATTTGTGTAAAATATTTTATAGTAAGCTACAAGGATTTCACAGAACATAGTACAAACTGGAGGAATATATGTTGTGCTCTTTGTACTATCTCTAATTTGTTTACATGTTGTCTTTCTATATATAAATTAATTATTACTACCACAACTAGAAGAAGAACGAACAATAAAGTAACAACCTAAGAGGAGAGTAGCTAAAACTCAAAACTATGGTTGAAGAGAGAAAAGGTGTTCTTAGAGGGGGCACTAAAACCAGCAGAGGGCCATGGTTGGTTCACAAAACCACCAAGGACGGCAGCGTGGTCACAAGGTTCCGTTATCCTTCTGCTAGGGAGAGACAGAAAAACAAGCAAAGAGAACAAAAACGTCGGGCTGTAGCACACAAAATCTTTGCCGGACTGAGGGCTCATGGAAACTACAATTTGCCAAAGCATGCTGACACGAATGTTCTCCTCAAGGCTCTGTGTGGATGGCATGTTGGTGAAGATGGAACCATTTAGAGGAAGGAGAAGGTAAACACTCTTTTGAATATTTCTCTGTTTCTGCATGAATGCCTTCCCTATGAATTTTGAATCTCTTCTACCTCTTACTTTTTCTGGTGTTAAGAGAAATTAAAAACGATATAAATATAGAAATGGCATTTTGCAGTGTATGAAATTTTGCCTGTTTTGCTGATTGAGCTGCATTTGTTCCTGCACTTGAAAGGGTGAGCGTTAACCTTTATATTTTCATTTTCCTTTTTCTTTTATTAATTCTATCTCATACTTATTCCTAAGCTTCTAAGAGCATTTTAACATGCTACGATCTAGTATTCAAAACCTTTGCTTCGGTTTGACGTTTGAGGGGTTTGAGCTCTAATGACATTCAATTACGTACTGAATTTTATATGATCACTTTTGTGTTTGAATCTTGATAGAATCCGGACATGCCAAGATTGATTGAGGTTGATTTTGCTCAAGTCTCTACAGAAGATCAAATTGAACATTCTGACTAGTGTAAGTGTGAAGATCAAATTAAAGATTGAGACTACTGTAAATGTGACGGTGACATGAATGTGGCGGAAACTGAGGCAGCTCGGCCAGAAGGCTTGCTGATCACCCCATCTGTTGAAGCGTTCAACGTCAATTTGAATTTATCACTCTCATCCTAACTATTTCTGGTATGCAAAAAATAGATTAATTTCATAATAGAAGAAAATATAAGTTTAGTTTGAAATAGTTTATCTATGAATGAGTAAATGCAAAGAATATGCAAATCAGTAGCAAGTAATTTTAAAGGGAGTCAACCCCGTTATCGATCATTTAAGTCAACAATAAGCATGCTTATTAAAATGTACAAATTACGATATCAGATGATGATGTGATCCTTATAACTTAAACTTCTCAATGCTATGTTAACTATTATATATCCTTAGTCGTAAGTTCGAACTTTTACCCATACAATAATTCGCTCCGTAGCAAGTTTGTGTTTGGATATGCGATATATTTTATAAATTGGTGCTGTGAGTCAACCTGCAGGCGGTTATAGATTTATAACTTAGCAACTCGTATTAGCTCAACTTGCACTTTTGAGTGACTCCAACAAATTAGTTTTAATGATAAAAACAAAAAGCCAACCTTTAGAACAAATACCAAGATCATGGTGATACCAAAATCAAGCTTTTTAAAAATCCTTGATTCAAACACGTGGGATGAGAAAATTCAAGTTTGGTAGGTTTGATTTTTTGAAGGATTTGAATTCAAGCTATAACATAGTTTATATTTTAAGAAGCAAAGGGAGAATAAAATTGACTGACCAAGCCGCATATGGCCAGATATTGGTTCAAATTTTCAATCAAAATTCCTAGTAATGAGCAGAACTACTGAAGTGAATCACGAAATAAGTGAAACTCTCTTCATTGGGCAATTGGTGCCCTCACTAATTTTCACTATGAACACCAAAAATCACATGCTTTTCAGATGTACATTGTGCTCTATGCATAAACTTTGATAGCTGAAGGTTCAGTTACAACATGTCCTGTCGCGGACGCATGCAGTATTACCAGTCACACTCACAAAATTGGCACCAACTGCCATAAAATAGTAGTGAGTGCAGTAGTATTCTTCGCTAACTACCTTAATATCCTCAATCGGGCTAAGCCTCCGTGTCAAAAAAATTGAAATAGCAGCTCATTCCATACATCAGACACCCCTGGCAAGCACCAGTGGACGCAATCCGAGTAACTTGCAGGGTTTGCTAATTCCTCAGGGGAGAGTATACCGTAAAATTTGCGATAAATGCTAGGGTGACCATCTTTCCTGTATGCTGTAAGGCGTGTGATGTTGAGTACAGATACCTTTGAGCCCAACCTAGCGAGTACTTTTTCCACCATCAGCGTTGTGGCCAAGTCGACGTTAGTTTCCCTGGTTTGGTTCTTTATGAGGAGCTTTTCGCCGTAACAGTTTCCTCTTTTTCCTGGTTCCCATTCTTGTTTCCTGCATACACAGAAGCAAAATGACGTAGCACAATTTCTTTCTGTAAAGAAGATAAAACAACAATAACAACAACCAAAAAAAAAAAAAAAAAAAAAAAAAAAAAAAAAAAAAAAGGACTAAAGCTAACCAAGAAGTCCAATTTTGGATTTTCATTGGAAACTGAAAATTCTGAAATTTTTGTTTCAAATGAATTGGAAACTTGAACTCTCTCAAACTATGAGATGGTTGGGTTGGCTATGTATGAATCAACATAAATATCTATACATTAGCAGAACTTATGAAGTTCTGTTTCTGTAATGGATCAATTCTAACGTACCATAAAGCCATTTTCCTCTCTTAGCATAATGACGCCGAACCCCTTATTGCAGCACACTCTAATGTACAGAACCAGCTGCTTTGAGTTTCTACCAACAATTAAGAATTCTTTTCCTCTACTTACTGCATCAAAAGCAGTATCTGACTTCTCTAAGAAAAAACAAGCAGTTCTAGTAAGATTTGTGGAGCGGACATGGCAAAGAAATGGAGAACTCTATATTTCCTGTAAACTAGTTTTGAGGTGTTATTAGTTCATCACCAACGTTTAGGCATTTGGCAATC
Source organism: Nicotiana obtusifolia (assembly GCA_002018475.1). Lineage (NCBI taxonomy): Eukaryota > Viridiplantae > Streptophyta > Magnoliopsida > Solanales > Solanaceae > Nicotiana > Nicotiana obtusifolia. The sequence goes on from MCJB01045770.1 coordinate 40,671, forward strand.
TGACTTACCAAACCTTACCAGGCACCAAAGTAAAAGTTATAGAACTTCAAATGAACAACTTCATACATCAAAGTTCCTGATTTGGACCAGTATAGATACATGCATAAACTAACATTCAGCAATATAAAAGTTGGTCCTCACTTACAATAAATGTGTAGGTGACATCGTGACGAAAAAGACCTTCTTCATTGGATCAACACTGGATTCTACCCAATTGGCCCAGGCGTCCATGGCCAACTCCATGCCTCTCAATCCATCTATTTCTTCGCAAACTCCATTTTCTTCTGAGCTCCATCTAATGGAATGGAACTAATTAGATAGCAAATCCTTTTTCTTTGACAAATCTATTTTAGTTTTCATATATTAACTGCCTAAGATGTCAACTACTTGTTCTTTGCATATCTTTGACTCATCTAATTTGCATATCTGAAGAAGCCATGACCTACTTTTCACACTTACAATAGCTTAACAGAGCCCTTTCTCCACCAAAGATATGAATTGAACACCAATATATCAGCATGAATCCAATGCGATGAATGCCTACGATTTGAGTCAGGACGCAGTATTTTCTCAGGCAATCTGTGACCCATTGGCTCATCAGAATTTGATTCAACAAGAAATGGTGCCCAAAGGAACTCTATGCTTGCATTGTATTCCTGTAATCAACACAAAAACACTTCAATTTGGCACCAGGTGTTAAGCTTTCTTTATTATGAAACAAATGCAAAATCATCATTTAAAGTTTAATATCAATAGAATAACAGGCTATATTTCAATATACTGTTTTAAGTTCACTTGACCTCTGCTCTAAAACTTGTAAGGTGAGCTTGTTGTGTCATGAACTGCTTCGCAACCGGAATAACAGATTGCATTAGACACACCATCGATAACCATTGTCCTCTATTCAGTGAATCGCCTACAAACATTAGTCTTTTCCCTCTTAATTTCTCCCACATTTCAGTCGAATTCCACCTATATACCGTAAATTACCAAGTCAACAATGGTAACAAGAATTACAACAATTTTTGAGACGATTTTGATGAAAGAAAAGAAGTCATATATAGCAAATACAAAGAAGACAAGATGGTCTAAAATATAAAGGGGAAACCTCGAACCACTCTCGTAGTTAAGATTTTAGATTATTTTTTTTAAACTGAACTGCTTTCAACTATTGAATACTAAGATCAACAAGCAGCTTGACACTGCATAACAAGGTACAAGAATAAGTAGCTCTAGACCGTAGAAGATGTAATAACAACAACAACAATTACGTCTCAGTCTCAAAATTGTTGGTAAGTCCGAACAAGAGACGAAAAGAAAGAACGAAAGATACCTCTTTAAATTGCAGTTGTGAGGCTGCCATCTCCAATACTGGTAATCCAGATCAGATCTTCCATATTTTTGGCAAGCTACTTGATCTGACATATATGGACAATCAGATTCGTTATACAGTGGATGTGAAGTGTCATCAAAGACCCATCTTCCAGAAGTGTAATCACACGTCTCCAATAGTTCTCTCCACCCTCCGGACCCCAATACAGGGCTACCCCATTCAGCTCTCCTTCCACTATACTTAACAGTAGAATGGCAGGTACTTGATTTATCCAAAGGCCCTATTAAAAAAATCAAACATATTCGCAGGAAAATCCCATCAGGCCAGCTAAAGAAAAACATGAAAATTGTACTATGCATTTTTAACCCTCAGTTTCAACAGAATGCAGAATATATTATATTGTAACAATCCATTAACCAGCCCTAGAGAACTTGCTAATAAATGAAGGAAAAAGTTTGAACAAAAAAATATAATTTTGACGATCCCAAAAGGTTTTTGGACACTCACATGGAGGATTTCCTGAGTTGGTGAGGTTTTCCTTATGGCTAGATTTCCATAAAGGTTCTTTCTTGGATGAAAATGTAACACCATTGAAAAAAGGGTCTTCTACATTATATAAGATGGTGAAGAATACGAAGAGAAAAAAAACAAGTGTTATGAGAGGACACTGTATTCTGTTCTTCAGCCATATCTGCATTGTTTATTCGTGTCAGTGACAATAAGAGAAAGGAAGGATTTCCAGATTCTTGGTCGATAACGATTCAGTTAGGCATATCTTTTAGACAGTTGATAATGATGTTTAAATCAAGGCACAGATAAAAATGATTTCTGCTTATTGTCTATGATCAAAGTATGTTCTTAATGATAATTAAAACCTGGATGCGTCTAAGAAATAGATTGGTCCACCTATTGACATGTTGATATGCTTGTGTATTAGAATCTGTTTTTTGTTTCTTTACCTAAGAATTCATTAATCTTACATTCTGCAGAAAAGGAAGAAACTATTTCCATTTTAAGAAAGATTTGGTTTTTAATAGGTACTTGAATGATCATCTTTCTGAGATCCGACAGTTGCGTTATATTCAGCATTTCTTCAACCCTCATATGTCTTATCGTAATTCCTCTACTGCAGACTATACTAAAATACTATTTTCATCAAAGATTGATTACTTCCTCTATAATATTTCTATAGTACAGGCTGTGATCCATTGAAGAAATTTCCAATTTTTGGCCATTCCAAATTCATTGCTCCTGCATTATATTTCACACTAAGAAGATCCTTAACTGATTAAGCAAATCAATCATTGGACCTGATTTTTCCTATAGAAGAACAAGCAACAATAGTTTCGTGACAGGAAGTAACGCTAAAAGTAATGTCATGATTTCGGTCAACATTAGTGAATCATTTATTGTTTTAACAAACTATTCTTGCTTTGGCAATATGAGAAAACTTGTAATGCAGATACTTGCAATGTGAAGAGCTAGCATCCAGCTGACACCCAATTCCTCATTCCATCCAACTCCAAGGAGGACGCAACAGAGACAAATGAAAGTTCCTTGCACATGAGTTGGAGACATGCTAATGAAATAAAATCTCATATGCTACATAATTGATGGAGATATATAATATTCTACATCAGCAGTTAAGGGGTCTATAAAAGGTACTGTTTCACTCATCGTCTTTATAAGTTTTTGTCACGCCCCAAAAAGACTAGCGCAACCAGCACCCAGTGCCTTCAACTTACACCAAGCAAACTACTTGAACATATCTACCCATTCATGATTATTTCAAGGTTTGAAGTATCACTTAAGCATTTAAAATACCGCCTTGAATTATTTAATTAGATGTCTTTTTTTTTGAAATATAAGTAGGCCTTTGACCAAGATACATAGGTGCGGAATAAACACGGGAGTTCTAAAAAAGTATAAATATAACCCATATGACTAGACCTCCCCACAGTGTAACTGGAACCACTATATATAGAATGACTGAACATAATAAAATCTCTAGACCTATACCCACTGACAAAATAAGCGGGGCTTACCAAGTATAGCAGAGAATGGAGAAGACGCCTAGCATGTGCTGCCAACTCTATTGTCACAATATCTGAAACATCAAATAAGTTGCCCACATGGAAGGCTGAGCACAATTTCATAGAAATCGTACCCTGTAAGTATCATTGACTCCTTACGATAAGGTTGGAACGATACTTTAGGGATACGTAAAATACATGAAGTACAATAAGTATGACATTTCATAAAATCAATAATGAAAAGAAATATTTAATAAACTATAACTCTTTCAATAGAGCAAATCTTCAGTAGGCTGTAAACCTTCGAATAGACTGTAGATCATTCAATAGGATATAATTCTTTCAATGGGCGGTAATCTTTCAATAGGATGTAAATCTTTTAATATGCTGTAATCTTTCAATAGGATGTAAATCTTTTAATAGGTTGTAATCTTTCAATAGCCTGCAAATCTTTCAATAGAGAGTTCCAATAGTTATAACTATAACAATAATCGATATCTGTATGTTGACCATCCCCCGGTCAACCTGGGCGTCTCACCTGGAGGTTATTGACGATAGTAACCATTGCCTGGTCAAGAGGCCGCCTCACCCATTGCTATGGGCTTTTGACGATAGTAACCATCGCATGGTCACGAGGCCGTCTCACCCAATGCTATGGGATTTTGACGATAGTAACCATCGCCAGATCACGAGGCCATCTCACCCATTGCTATGGAATTTTGACGATAGTGCTAGCACAGTAAGGTGTCTCATTGGACAATATATGGTAAACACTGAAATGTGTGGTCTATAAGCAATAATAACTATGGTCCTCCCAAACAATATTTTCTTTAAATTGTATAAGCCATAGGTCCTATAAAATATTTTCGATAATTGGCTCTCACGGTCCATAGCTGAATTCTATGATAAAGTTTCTTTGACTTCAACAAAATGATTTTTAAAAAAACAACTCGATAAGCTGTAAAATCACAAGATAATGAGTTTCAACATTTGCGATAACTATTTTGATTTAAATCAAATAGAAAAATATGGTTTAAAGTGCTATCATTCAATAAAAGTCAATAAAGGACCAACAATATAATTTATACATATACGATACTATAAGATAGCATAAGACGTCTCATAATGTTAAAGCATGAATGGTAAGCTTCGATCGCTCCAACGAACCTAAACCAACATTTAAAATAATTTTAGCAAATGTTAGAATTCATGGAATTCATCAAATAATTCTTAAGGGAAGGTACATCTTAACTTACCTCGTCTTTGCCTTCCAAATAAGTCCAACAAGCTCAACATGCGCAAGTTATATCAATCTACAATATTCCATATCGGATTCCGTCAATTAGTACTCAAACAATTTCATCACACCCATGTAGGTGCAATAGGCCCAAGGCCATCCAATTTTCATCATTCTGAATACTACCATAATAGAGTTCATTTTATCACCCACACGAGGTATTTATAACCAATTAGCTACAGCTATTGGAACAATAACCCAAATTACTCCCTAGCCCTAGGTACTATTCATCATCTCTTTCACAAGACCTACTTTTAGGGTTACTTGGTTACCATGTTTACATCACAAATTCTACTTTAAGACTTACTCCACAGTCATATTTGAGTACTTCAACTTAAATCGGAGTAGTAAAATTACCTCTCTTGTGTAATTCTAGAAATTTCCTCTCTTTAATCTTGAGATTTTTGCCAACTTAATCTATTGCGTTCCTTTGAAACTAGGAGCAGCTTATTCTTCAGCTTGTGCTTCACCGCAAAATGCTTATAGTCTGTTTGCCTAGTGCAAAAATCAGCTTAGCGTGGTTTGTGTTTGGCTAATAACAGCTTGTTTGGATGGTCGTTACTCTTTGTATTTGTATTGTATTGTATTGTATCGTATCGTATTGTATTGTTACTTTGAATATAATATTTATTTTGATTGTTACTTAAATTTTATTATATCGTATTGTTAAATCTGTCATTACGTAATGACGAAAAATATCACTTTATAAAACGAACGGATTTGGTGTGGTAGCATCGTTACCTTGCTTTTTCCTCTTATCTTATCCTCCCTTATTATTAAATAATCATATTTTATCCTTTACCCTACTCTTTTATATAATAATTTTACTCCATATTCTTTTTCTTTCTTAGTATTAACGCAAGTTTATTCTTCATATTGTTGGTTCACGATATCATGAAACGACGTAAATGATACAATCTATCCAAACATCATATTCATCAAACAGTACAATACAATACAATACATTATGAAACGACATGCAACAACAATCCAAACAAGCTATTAATTTGAAAGCATTTCTGAGCATCAATTAGTGTTTAGCCAATCTTTTAAAAATTACTTCTAAGTGTATATTTTTGAAAAGTACTTTTCAAAAAAGTACTTTTGGAGAGAAACTACTTTTAATATTTCTCTAGTAATGCTATCACTTTTCCTTAAAAATACTTTTTTTTCTTCCAAAAGTCTAGCCAAACACTTTAATTTAAAATAAAAAAAAATTAAAAAAGAAAAATGCTTCTAGTAATGGCGAAACTTGAATTTGCCAAATGAGGAGAGGCAGCCAGGGTTGCTGCCTTTTCACCAGTCAAAGAAATGACCAAGACAATGCTTGGTCTATGCGTTATTATGTCCCCAAGATGACCCCTTTCCCATTTGTCGTGAATGGCTTTCACTAAAGGCTTGTGACAACTAATTAATATAATACCAATATACTTCTTCCGTTTCAATTTATGTAAGTTCATTTAACTCGATATGAAATTTAAAAAAAGAAAGAAGACATTTGAATTTGTAGTGTAAAATGAAATATATATATACATATATTTTGTGTGGATATAAATCATTGCATAAAAATAAATTATTTTTAAATATAAAAAAGAATTATTCTTTTTTACACAAATTTAAAAAAATATATTAAAACGGGATTATGTATTAAACACCAAAAAAAAATGTGTTGCTAATTATGTCACTTTAAAGCTACGAAGACATGACAGCCTACGCACCACAATAATAACACCGTAGAGGTCCATTCTCCCTTTTTAGTTGTTGCCCAAGTATCTACTTAGAGCCTTGCTTTACCATTTATAATTGTACATAATTTGACTAAGCTCGCACGCTGCCCAGTAAGGAAATCATATCTATGTTTACCCATAAATCCGATAATAATTATATTTGTACGTAATTTTAAGGATATATGGTTTGATTCAATACAAATAATCAAGAATATTAGATAAACGAGTTAAAGACAAAATAAACGATCAAGCCAGTTGTAATATTATGGCCTAGCTAGAACTTGGATTGAACAGTGACCTCGTCTTCGATTAGACCCTTGGTGCGGGCCCGGTTGTGAATGAAGAGCAGAACAATTAGATAAGAACTTTAGCGGTAGCTAAAAAGCAGAAAAATAAACTTGTATTGCTTTGATTTGTGTGTTACAATATGTCTTATCAAAGAAAAATTTCCCCTTTATATAGTAGGAGAGCTTCGTCCCTAGTATAAGTCTAAAAAAGATAAAAATCTTCTTTTCTCGTTAATTACTGATCCATAATCGACATCGAGCGAGATTCGCGCCGTGATATCCGATTGGGTGCAAATATCACGACCCTCTATCCAGCGTGCGTAACTGTATATCGTGTTTTCCGACGTCTTAGAACTCACTCTTGGCCCGGGGCGCATCGCTCTATCACACCCGATGACATCGTTCACTCTCCTTGGATCTTGATGCGAAAGGTTTCTAACCTCGATTTCAATCTCGTGCATCCGTGCGCTTCTTCCGTTTTCTCATCGGGGAATCGGGGTAGACATTACCCCCGATTTTACCCGTGCACAAATAGTCCCTTCACTTTCCAGAGAGCAAGTTTACTGAAACGATGGGAAGCGATAGATGAACCCTGGTTCCTTCCTTCGTACGTTACAATCGAACTGCCGAGTAAATTGAAACATCCCATTAGTCGCGTTGTTCTGACTTGCGACACGTGTTAGTCACCAGTTGACTATCCATGGATGCGAAACGTCGCGCATTGATTATTTTTCCTCTATAAAAGCTTCAACCCCTCTTCACTTCTTCCACTTTCCGATTCTAGAATTTACCCTCGAACTCTCTAATTGCTTTTAACTCCTCTAAATCTTCATACAATGCTCCTTGGACCTCTTAAATCTTCATATACCTTCTTTAGATCTTCAACCCAGACCTTCATACCTTCATACCATCTTCAAACATTTATATTTTTCTTCAAACCTTCATACTTTCTAGATTATGATGGCAACAACCTCAAAGTCAGAGCCTCAGCAGACTGCTCCTTCATCTTCCTACCTGGCCGTAGATGCTGAGGTGATCTTTCCCGAGGTGGCTCAGGATCCCCCCATGAAGAGCTTCGTACCTGGGGGCTGCTCCATCGGGAACGACTTCAATGTCGAGAAGGCCTCTAGTCAACAAGACCGAGGTGAGGGAGCATGGAGATACATATGTTCCTTTACGGAGGAAACACTACCCACAATCCGAGCGAATTGTAAATGGGAGGGTAAGGAGGTGGTCGTCCCCGGGCCCAATGACGACATCACTACCCATGTGGAGGGGTACTTAAGTGTTTACACATACCTTTCACGCTTGCCCCGGTAGACCCCATGGTCCTTGCCTTCTGCAAAAGGTATGAGGTGTGCCTCGAGCAAATTCACCCGTCCTTTTGGAGGATCGTAATCCTCTTATGCCACTTCGTGAACAACACTGAAGCCCCTCAGTTCACTGATAAAGGGTGAAAAGTGCATATTTTGAGTGTGTATGTGTGTTATTTCATGTGTGAGCTGCGGGAGTTCACATCGCTTTTGAAATGAAAATATGCCCATGATGTATTTCTTATGTGTAGGAACAAACTTAGCGGAAAAGGATCAAATGGGGGAAAATTTGGTGAAAAAAGAGCTAAAGAGAAAAGTCCTGGACAGCGAAGAGAGGTTCACTTTGCCAGAGCAGGATCGAAGCAGAAGAAATCAGGAAAGTCCCGGACAGCGAAGCGAGGTTCACTTCGCCAGACAGGGACCGGAGCACAAAAATTCAACTTTTCCAATCCGAAATAGAAAAAGGAAAAATCCGGCCCGACGCAACCCTAAACCATATAAATATGAGAGTTAGCCACTTTTTGAAAGGAGGAGAAGAGTTTGGAGAGGCAAGAACACACTTAGAGCAAGGAGAAGAATTCAACTTCACGTTTTTCCTCTTTCAACCTAATTTTTCATTGTTATGAATTTTAATCTTGTATTTGTGAAAACAACTATGAATAGCTAAATTCTCATCTAGGGTTTGATGGAACCTATTGAAGGATGATTTTTCCACTGCTTTTAATATAAATGTTTCCTTTATTTTTCTCTACTTGTTCAACTATATTATGATTGTTATTGGTTGAAGGCCCTCAATTGATTGTGATTATTTAGTGTGTACTGCTCGAGAGAGAGTATGCATTTAGGTAATTATTGAACAACACCACTCCTAACGTATTTGAGAGATCAATACGAATGTTTAAAGGCGGGATTAGAGATACGAAACCTTGGTGCGATCGTAGTGAGCGGTGAATTAGTGCTAGCTACCCTAGTTCAAGAGAATACGTCTAGTAAATTATGATAGTTTCTCGAGAGAGAGCTATGACAATTAAAGTATTCACGATTGGTAGAGAATACTGGGGCGAATTTATGGGAAACGTAGCGGGGGATATTCCGAAAATAGGGAAAATCAAAACCCTAGACTTTTCCAATCTTGTCTACAATATTTGCTTTGTTAGTAATAAAATTACAGCTTTTTAAATACCTTATTTTTAGTTAGTAAACCATCACTCATTATTCAATATTTCTGAAGGTTGATTACTTGAATTCTTGCGAAACTAGTGGTTGTAATTAGTAGGTTAGTTCCCAGTGGGATTCGACTCCGGAGTTGTAAATCAGATTATATTTGCAACGATCGCTAGACCTCTTAGGAGGCATAGTTGGGCGTGATCAAATTTTGGCGCCATTGTTGGGGAATTAACAATGTTATTAATTACGGCTAGAAAAGTTGCTATAATTCTTTGATTAGTCAGCTTTCTCGACTTGAAATTCATTACATTGAAACTCTAACGTTTGTAGTCTTCTGTGTTATAGGTGCATGCCTAGAAACTCCTCAAAAATTGGTGGATTGTATGAAGCATTACCGGACCCTGAGAAAGCTTTCAAGGCACTAAATCAAGTAAACACGAAAGACAAATGACAACAGAACTCAACAGAATGAATCGAACTAGACATGGGGGACGTCAATGACAATCAAAAAAATAGATACAATGCGAATGACCTAAACAATCAGGGTGTGGCACCTCTTGTGCCAGAAGCAGCCTTGGATGATTAAGCACAACCTACCGCTGAAAATCTGGCAACCACAATTGTAGTCCCTCAGATACAAGCGGAATCATTTAAAATCACAAACAACATGCTACATTTGTTACAGAACAAGGGACTGTTCTCGGGGTCTTACATTGGAGATCCTCAACAACATCTAAAAAATTTCCTATCAATTTGTGCCATGCAAAGGCAACCAAATGTACCACCGAAAGAAATAAGGCTGTTGTTATTTGCATTCTCAGTGACGGGAGAGGCTTAGACTTGGCTCAATTCGCTCCCCATACCATCACTACTTGGGAGGAATTAGTCAAGCAGTTTTTGAACAAATTCTACCCACCCAATAAGACCGCCAAGCAAGTTGATGAGATCTTAAGCTTCAGGCAGAACCAGCGAAAACAATGCAAGAGACGTGGGATATATTCAAAGGGATGCTGGTTAAGTGTCCACACCATGGCATTCCAGATCAGATGCTGGGACAAAGGTTTTACATAGAATTGGTAGACAGCTTGAAAGCCAACGTTGACGCTCCAACGGGTGGAGCATTTTTTAGCAAATCATTCAGAGAGTGTAAGGTTTTGCTTGATAAAATGGCTCAAAACTCAGGATGGATGACAAGGGACTCTACGATCACTTCAGTAGTTCATTCAGTAGCCCTAGACCCAAACAAATCCATGGTTGAGAACATGGCTACTGTGATGATGCAATTGAGTATCCTCACTAAAAAGATTGATGAGTCGGGCTAAAGGTAGGTGCACATAGTTGACACGACTAATGGAGGCTTATGCACACCATGCATTAACCAACTATATATGTGCTCATGGAGTGGTGAAAGTGACAATCAAAACTATCAAGAGAACATGAACTATGTGGGCAACTACAGAGGCCAGAGGCAAGGTGGTCAGAATTGGGGGTAGCAGAATCAGCAGTATAGAACAGCACAACAACAGTACAATAACAACAACAATCCTGGAGCTATGCGACCATAGAGTCAAGTCGTGCCTTACGAAAGGCAACAGGGATACAATCAACAAAATCAGCAACTAGCTTATCAACAGCCTCAACAACAACAAACAGTGAGACAAGATGATGGGTTGTCTGAAATTAAAAGAATGTTGCAACAATTAATTGGGTCCAATGGAAAAATGCAAGAGAAGTTTGAAGCACATGACTAAGCGATAAAAGGCATTGACATTCAATTGGAGCAGATATCTATGGCTCTCAATAATCGTCCCCAAGGGACGCTACCTGCAACCACACATGTCAATCCGGAAGAGCAGGGACCGAAGAAGCTGATAGCGGCGTGTCTGCGAAATGGTAGAGATCTTGATCTAGAGCAAGAAATGGCTCGCGAAAGCCGACCAACTGAGATACTCGTGCTAGTACCAATTGAAGTAGATGAGTCAACTGAGCTAACAAACGTAAGAGTGCAGCCAGTCCAAGAGGAACTAAGCAAAGAGAAAGAGGTTGCAAAGGAGACTAAGAAAATGCAAGAGAAGGCAGTAAAAGAAGTGCCTGAGCAGGATCTAACTCAAGTCACAGGAAAGAAGCGACCGCCAGCACCCTTCCTGCAGAGATTGGCCAAATAACAGAAGTATGAGCAATATAAGAAATCATGAAGATGTTGAAGCAGATTCAGGTGAACATTCCACTAATTGATGCCTTAAGGGAGATGCCCGGTTATGCAAAAATGATGACGGACTTGATATGTCGCAAGTTCGAATTTCAAAACATGGCAACTGTGAAACTGACTCAGACCTGTAGTGTTGTTGTGACAAGACCTATAGGAGAGAAACTATCCGACCTAGGAAGTTTCACAATTCCGTGCACCATAGGCAGCTATGCTTTTGCCAAAGCATTCTGTGATTCGGGGGCGAGCATAAACCTGATGCCCTTGTCTATGTATAAAAGGTTAGGGATTGGAAGGGCAAGACCCACATCCGTGTTACTACAGCTAGCCGACCGAACGATGAAGAGGCCATCAGGTATACTTGATGATGTAGTTGTGCAGGTTGGAAAGTTTGTGCTTCCGGTAGATTTTGTCATTCTAGACTACCAAGTTGATGAAAAGATTCCCATAATTTTGGGGAGGCCATTATTGGCCACAGGGAGAGCTCTGAATGATTGTGAAACTCGGGATCTAAAGATGAGACTAAACGATGAAGAAATAACGTTCAATGTGCAGAAGTCTATGTGGGGACCCAGTGAGTTTGCTAGTTGCTCTATGATTGAAGTTGTGGATGTGATTCTGGAGGAGGAAGATGAGGCACTGAACGCAAAAGACCCCCTAGCAGGCTGCCGCATGAACTTAGAAGATGTAGATGGTGAGGACTTAGCAGAGTGGGTTTTGGCTCTTGAAGACCAAGGGTACTGGAAAAGAGAACTCGAATTTGAGCCTTTACACTTAGAAGAAAGAAAGACCCCTCCAGCTAAGCCATCAATTGAAAAGCCACCACAGTTGGAGCTAAAACCGTTACCGTCTCACCTCAAGTATGCTTTTGTAGGACCTAGTTCGACATTACCTATAATTATCTCATCTAGTTTGTTAGATGTGTAGGTAGAACAACTTTTGCAGGTTCTGAAGGAGTGCAAGACCGCTATTGGGTGGACCACTACAGACATAAACGATATCGGCTCAACATTTTGTATGCATAAGATTCTACTGGAAGATGAGCACAAACCTTTCAGAAAACATCAAAGAAGGCTGAATTCCGACATGAAAGAAGTGATCAAGTGGTTAGACGCGGGAATCATCTTCCCAATTTCTGACAGCAACTGGGTCAGCCCAGTTCAGTGTATGCCAAAGAAAGATGGAATGACTGTAGTGCAAAATGAGAACAACAAGTTGATTTCAACAAAAAAACTCATAAGATGGCGAATCTGCATGGATTATAAAAGATTGAACAAGGCCACCCGAAAAGATCACTTTCCACTTCCATTCATTAATCAGATGCTAGATAGAGTGGCTGGGAGGCCCCACTTTTGCTTCCTGAATGGATACTCGGGGTATTATCATATCACTATTGCCCCGGAGGATAGAGAGAAAATGTCGTTCACCTGTCCGTATGGCATCTATGCCTTTAGGAGAATGTCGTTTGGCCTATGCAACGCACCAGCCACATTCCAAAGGTGCATGATGGCCATCTTCACAGAAATTATAGAGAAAATAATAGAGGTTTTCATGGATGACTTCTCAGTGGTGGGAACTCATTCGATAATTACCTTATGAACTTGAGAAGAGTATTGAAGAGGTGTATGGTGACTAATCTGGTACTGAACTGGGAAAAGTGTCATTTCATGGTACAGGAAAGTATATTCTTGGGCCACCTAGTGTCAAGTAAGGGAATTGAGGTGGACCGTGCTAAGGTTGATAAAATTGAGAAGTTACCTCCACCTACTTTCGTCAAGGCTATAAGAAGTTGGTCACGCCGGCTTCTATAGGAGGTTTATAAAAGATTTTTCTAAAATTGCTAAAAATCACCCCTGTGTGTTTTCTGATGACTGCAGGGTAGCTTTTGGGGAATGGAAAAAGAGGCTGGTGACTGCACCAATCGTAGTGGCACCTGATTGGGAGTAACCTTTTGAGTTGATGTGTGATGCAAGCGACTATGTTGTGGGAGTAGTTCTTGGGCAGCGAAAAGATAAAGTCATGCATCCAATCTACTATGCAAGTAGAACCTTGAGTGGTGCCCAACTAAATTACATAGTGACCGAGAAAGAGATGCTAGCAGTGGTGTTGGCATTTGACAAATTCAGGTCATACCTGATAGGCTCGAAGGTAATTGTTTATACTGACCATGCTGCTCTCAGGTACCTAATTGAGAAGAAGGAGTCAAAGCCGCACCTGATTTGATGGGTGCTACTGCTGCAAGAATTTGACTTGGAAATCTTTGATCGAAAGGAAACAGAGAACCAAGTGGTTGATCATTTGTCTAGGCTGGATGGAGCAGAGAAGAAGGTTGAGGTGGAAGAGATTGTGGAGACTTTCCCGGATGAACAACTGCTGGCTATGAGTCTTGAGGTAGCGCCATGGTGCAAACATTGCAAACTACCTGGCGAGCGGTATTGTCCCTTATGACCTTTCCTCTCTTCAAAAGAAAAAGTTCTTTCGTGACTGTTGCACGTATTATTGGGATGAGCCTTATATATTCAGTATTTGTGTTGATAAAATGATGGGGAGATGTATCCCCGAGATAGACCAATCTTCTGTTTTGCACGCTTGTCATGCATCCCCAGATAGTGGCCATTTCGGGGGAGTAAGGACAGCTGCAAAAGTGTTGGAGTCGGGCTTGTATTAGCCGACATTGTTCAAGATGCACACATCTGGGTGAAGGGCTATGATGAATGCCAACGGACCGAGAATATTTCTCGCCAATATGAGATGCCCATGAACCCAATTCAGGAGGTGGAAGTGTTTGATGTATGAGGAATCAATTTCATAAGGCCTTTTGTCAGCTCATATGGCAACAAGTACATACTTGTAGCTGTGGAATGTGTCAAAACGGGTGGAAGCTATGGCACTCCCTAAAAATGATGCAAAGGGAGTCATTGATTTTTTTGAGAAAGAATATATTCACCCGGTTGGGCACTCCAAAGGCAATAATCAATGATGGAGGCACTCACTTCTGCAACCAAGCTTTCACAAAGTTGTTAGAAAAATATGATGTCTGCCACAAGGTTGTCACCCCATATCATCCCCAAACAAGCGGGCGAGTGGAAGTGTTGTCGAATAGAGATATAAAGAGTGTGTTGACAAAGACCGTGAATGCTACAAGAACGGATTGGGCGAAAAAGTTAGACGATGCACTCTGGGCCTATCGTACTGCTTTTAAAACTCTAATTGGCATGTCTTCATATAAACTGGTGTTTGGGAAAGCGTGTCACTTACCCGTGGAGTTGGAGCATAGAGCTTTGTGGGCATTGAGGCAGCTCAATCTCGATAAGGAAATAGCGGGAACAAGTAGAGTTACAGAGTTGCACAAGCTTGACGAGTTCCATTACCATGCTTTTGAGAATACAAGGCTATATAAGGAGAGAATGATGATGTTGCATGACAAAAATATTCTTGAGAAAAATTTTAAAGCTAGAGACGTGGTATTGCTATACAATTCGAGATTGAAGTTGTTTCCGGGCAAGTTGAAGTCCAGATGGTCAGGACCATTCAGAGTAGTGCAGGTGCTATCAAATGGAGCTGCAGAAATTGAGTCTGAGGATGGGATGAATAGATTAAGAATGAATGGGCAAAGGTTGAAACACTATCTTGGAATGACTGACGAAAGAGGAGTGAAAGATGTGATACAATTGAACGAACCTCATACGTGAGTGAAGTATAATCTAGAAAGTCTGCATCGTGCCCCGATATTAAATCAGGAACTTCGTCGGAGGCAACCCATTGTAAAATTGTAATTCATCGTGACGTCACGTTAAATCAAGCGCCTGTTAGGAGGCAACCTAATTTTCTTATTTTCGTCTAGTTGTCATTTAGTCACAAAAAAAAAAAAGAAACATGGGGAGGCAGCAAAGCGAAGCTAGCTCATGAGACCGAGACCAAGAATGTTGAGGAGAAAACTTTTGGAGACAGTGAAGTGTGCCTCACTTTGCGAGACCGGGACCAAAAGAGAAAGAAAAAGAGAAGAGGGGATAGCGAAGTGCCCATGGCTTCGCGACACCGGGACCAGGCATAACTCAACCAGGTAAAGAGGCACGTCTCCAAGTCGCGCGTCCTGCGGTCCTGGCGGAACCCCAGATATTTTTATTTTCTTATTATTATTTCTATTTTCTCGTTAATTCTCCAAATAATTAAAAAAATAAAGAAAAACTTAAACAAAACGAAATAAAAAACCCCCCAAAAAAAGAAGAGAAAAGCAACGTAAACCCCTCCCACATTTCTTTTTCTTCTTTTCCCCAGCGCCAACCCCACTCCTCCCAACTTTCTTTTTCTCCTTTTCCCCAGCGAGTCCTCCGCCAGGTAAGCCCCACTCCTCTCGATTTTTTTTGTTTTTTTTCTTCTCTTTCTCGTTCTATTCCAGTTGTTTTCCTTAGGTTAGTTAGTTTTTGTTTTCTTCTTTTCTTTCTCTCTCTCTCTCTAGTTTGTTTTGTTGTTTATGTGGTGGGATGATTAATAATTTTTTTTGAATGGTGGAGCATATTTTGATCTAATACTTGTTGGTGGTTATGCATAGTGCGGTCAAATACTACAATTCCCACCACCTCACTCTAATTGGAAGTGTACACTATTGGCAAATTGAACCAATGAAGCTTAAAAAAAGTTAGTGAAGTCTGAGTAGCTAACCTACCTTTTTGTCACGACCCAACCGGAGGGTCGCGACACGGCACCGGACCCTGCTCTCAGAGTGCCGGCGTACCCCTCATATCTGCTATCTTACTTTCTTTATTATCCATAAGGCTTGTCATACGCATACAATTTCGAACAACAGCATAAAGGACTGAAACATCATACCATGGCATAAACATACTTATATACATAATGTGCCAACAAGTCTACAATGCAAAACTATTCAACATAATACGTTTGCGGATGAGGCAATACAACTGTACATGAGTCAACCCAACACTTGTTTATACATACACTGACATTTGTCTATGAGCCTCTACAAGAACATACATTATGCAATCTATGTCGGAACAGGGCCCCAACATACCCAAAATGCCTATACAAGGTGCATACCAAGGTTGTAGCAAGTCCGAAAGATGAATCTTGCTAATATCTGCTGAACTGGATAGCAGCTCCGTCAATCTGTCTATCAGGACCTGCAGCACGACATGCAGCGTCCACAAATAAAGGACGTCAATACGGATAATGTACTGAGTATGTAAGACAGGAAACATAATATATGAGCAATAATATAAGCATCAGGATAAGGAACATACAACAGGTATCATCTGAATGCCTCTGAGGGCGACTAACCATGTCATGCCTGACGTGCATATGCATTTATATATATATATATATATATATATATATAT